>VDFB02253992.1:19815-221142 GCA_007258455.2 Sequoia sempervirens
TGTTGCATTCTTTAGATTTTTATTTTAAGGACTGGGCTAGATTCTCCTCATTCTTCTTCCTTTCTTCAATCTCCTTAGTTAGCTTCATCACCATAGATTCCATCTCAAGCTTTAGAGTAGCATTGTCTCTAGCAAGCTTTTCACATTCTTCAGTTATTTATTTTAGGGCTTGATTCAGGTGAACATCTTCCAAGCATTTAATTTCTTTCTACTTCAGCTGATCACATAGTTCCTTCCTCTTTTCTCTTGACTCATTGATTTTATCCTTCAATGATTGAATGAATTTTTCAGCATCCTCAAGATTTTCTTTTAATTCCAAGACTTTTGCTTTAGATTGATCAAGATCATCAAGTGCCACCAAAAGTTGTTGTTGAAGACTACTAGAGTCCATTGCACTCCAAGGTCCACCTCAAGCTATTAAACTTGTGCAGAGGAACCTCGCTCTGATACCAATTGTTGGACTCAAGGAACACTGAGAGGGGGGTGAATCAATGTTCAGCAATATTTAAATTACAATCCAGATCTAAAACCATTTACAACATTTAAAAAAAAGTAAAGATGCAAGCACATGAAGGAAACAATCAAAACACCATAACACCAAGATTTTTTATGTGGAAACCCTATTAGGGGAAAAACCACGGTGGAGGTTAATCTACAATTAAGTATGAAGAAAAGGGGAATGCACATGCATTCAGGAACACTACCTAGAGCTCACTACTCAAAATCAGGAAGGCTCACTACCTTACAACATATTCAGATTACAACAAGGGTTGAACTGAGAAAGTAGCATCTACAAATGCCTGGTTTCAGTTAGTGAGGCTCATAGATCAGATTTTGGACCTTCTATTTGATTATGCACTTCACTCTACTCTGCCTTAATTCGCTTCACAACAATCCTCTTTTGCACAAGTGAAATTCGCTCAACTGATCTTCTAACATTTGTATTCACATCAACACACATCAACCACACATATCTACTCTTCAAAATGAATTAACCAATCTCATATATATATCCGCTACCAAGAATTTAGTTTCTTCATGTCGGCTTCAGCAAAATAAAATATTTTCCAATAGTCGGCTCAATTCACATTTAATATTCGATGCATACCCATCAAAGTTGGCCACAACATAGCTAGGACCCAAAAAAAAATCTTCAAGCATAAGATACCTTAATTAATTATACCTCGAACATTCGCGGCGTGCCATATTCACTAAGTCAACCACCGTGACCTAATAAACGGAAAATCATCCTATCAAATCTCCTAACTTATACACCGATTAATGCGACATCACAAAACTTAACAATAAGATAATATAGATACTTAACAACCTTCCTCGAGATCCACAACTCAAAATGATAATCCGGTGAAGCATATAGATCGACATACTAACCAGATACCCTGTTCTTCATTCTCTCTTCCGGTAATACTCTGTTCTTTACTCTACCTGTCGGTATGAACAAATCCTTATTTTCAGACCAAAATAATGACTTAGGTTGAAATCAATGACAACACTAGAAGCCATATTCCAACACATTGGACATCATTCCTTACTTTTTTTTGCATACTCTTACACTATTTTCTAAAAGTGAAAGGCTCTTTCTCTATTATTTATGTGACCTCTACATCCAACCTTATTTGTTACTCCTTTACTACTGCTATGAAAGCCATGGAGAAAGATTGTATTGTTTCCTCAATGACTACTCTTAATGGCCGTCACATGTTTCCTTGATACATTTTGGTCTTTGTTCTTCTTTTATATGTCATCATTGACAGGGTTATGTTGATTGCATGTGGTTATGTTTCAGAGCTTTAATGCCATTGTTTTTGTACATCCCAATGTATTTCACCTTCACCTTGCAACAATAGTAGTAGTGCTCTCATATTGCATTCTTTTTTTTTGTGCATTAGCTACCTTTTTTATGTGTAACAGTGTTGTCATAACCTTATGTGTCTGGTATGCGTGCATGGGAATGTAGTGTTTATATTTGTGGCCTTTGTATCTGATTAGCATGAAGCTAATAATAACATTGTAAGCATTGCTATGAGTGTTGGATTTTTAGTAAATTAGATTGATGAATGGTTGTTGGAATCTATGCTTACTCTAATCCCTCTCCCCCATTCTCTTCCTAGTTGACTTTATACCCTATGGATGATAATAATCATCTAGACTACTAGGCCTCTTAATCAACAAAAATCTGATACTGCTAAGGTAATTTTTAGGGTAAAACATTCATAAGGTATCATTGCAATTATTTTTGAAATTTTCCTTTTGCAATTATTTTAACACACATCAAGTACTATTTAAGTAATGGTTGTTTTATTATGCAAACAAAGGTAATCATTACCTATGTAATATAATGTGTTATTTTTTTTCTTTTTGTAGAAATGTATTGATAAACTCAAAGAAGGGGATAAAGTTAGGGTATTGGATCCATTTGATGGTGATGCTATGGGAATTGAGCGGATTCACTCCCTATCTATTGTACATGGAGTCAACTTGAAAGGAATAGGAGATGCAAATGTAAACATTTTAAAGGTCACAAGTAACATACCCCTTGTTTATGTACTGGGTTTCTGGTCCCATCAAAACCTGTTTTCCCATAATAAAAAACATACCCCTTGTTTATGAAGACAAAATAGATGGAGTTGTTCGTCTGAAAGAGAAAGAGTGAACTTTCACATGGTGGCCACTAAAATATTTGCAAAAAATGACATAGTTGAACATGTTTATCATGTACTAGTTGTTAGACATCTTGGATCACTACTTTATGCAGTATTTTGAATGTGTTGTTCAAGAATCTTAATTATCATGGTGTATTTGAAAGAGTTGGAAACTCTTAGATAGCTTTGCCATCTTATAACTTGATATATATATATAGTTGCATTAATTTTTTTATTGCAAATTACCTTTATTTATCATGATGTTGAATCAATCTTTTAATTCTAGCATGTTGTAGCTTGTTCGTATATGTAATATTTTTATTTTCTTTTATGTTTTAGTTCAAGTTTAATATTATGTTATTTTTGCATTTTAAAATTTAAGGTATTTAATAAATTATTCATTTCATGACTATATTTACTACCAATTAATGGAAACCAGTAAATAAAAATGACTAAATATATGAGTAAAGTAATGACTAAATTAATGACTAAATATATAACTAAATTAATGACTAAATATATGACTAAATTAATGACTAAATATATGACTAAAGTAATGACTAAATATATGAATAAATAAATGACTACCATAAATAAATAAATGACTAGTTAACAACAATTAATGACTAAATTAATGACTAAATAAATGACCAGTTAACAACAATCAATGACTAAATTAATGACTAAATCAATGACTAAATCAATGACCAAATCAATGACCAAATCAATGACCAAATCAATGAATAAATCAATGACTAGATAAATGACTAAAATAGTTGTCATAAATTTGGTCGCATTATAAATGATTGGCAATAAACTACTAATGGTCACATGACCAAAATTAGTCATTTATATGCAATTTTTAGTAGTTTATTTAGTCATATATTGTTTTTTTTGTACTAGTGACATGATGCCCATGCATTTATCAAGATGGGTGAGTTATTAATATTGGCAGACCCCAATGCAGCCTTAGATTCTCTTAAGACAAAAAATTCTCTTCTGAAGAAGAGCAGAGAAGAAGCACCCATTGAATTGTTAAACAACATTGGGTTTCTTCATTTTGAGCATGATGAACTAGAGTTATCTCAACAAACTTTTATGGAGGCATTAGGAAATGGCATTTGGGTTGAATTCATAAATAAAATTCCCAGTACCAATTCTACAGCTTTTTCTATGTGTTTTAAGGATATGGAATTCTTCCATCGACTAGAAGAAGGTGGTGTTTCATTTGAGTTACCATGGGATAAAGTCACAACACTATTTAATCTTGCTAGGTTGTTTGAACAACTACTTGATACTGAAAAAGAAAATATTTTATATAGGGTAATATTGTTCAAGTTTCATGATTATGTGGATGCATGTCTATGTCTTGTGGCCATGGCTCAAGCTTGGAATGAGATCAAAATAAGCCTAGAATTGATTGGGGATGCACTTAAGGTGGATAAAAACTCATCAAATTATTTATGTATGCTTGGAAACATGGAATTGAAAATAGATGAATGGCTTAAAGAAAAAGAAACAATTAAAGCTACACAAAGTGAATCAGATGCGAAGAATTCTTATGTTGACATTTCACTTGGAAATTGAAATTATTTTGCAGCTTTTCGCAATGAGAGGAGGGATCCAAAGAATGAGGAAACACATCTTGAGAAGGCTAAAGAACTATATTGTAAAGTGTTGGCACAGAGACCGAGAAATGTTTATGTTGCAAATGGGGCAACCATTGTGCTAGCTAAAAGGGGTCAATTTGATATTGCAAAGGAAATTTTTACATAGGTACAAGAAGTTGTTGCAAGAAACATCTTTGTTCAGATGCCTGATGTGTGGGTAAATCTAGCACATGTTTACTTTGCACAAGGATAGTTTGCGCTTGTAGTGAAAATGTATCAAAATTGTTTCAGTAAATTCTATTTTGGCACTGACACCCAAATTTTATTATATTTAGCTTGAACACATTATGAAATAGAACAATGGCAAGATTGTAAAAGAACACTATTAAGAGCAGTATATTTGGCGCCCTAAAATTACATGTTATGATTTGATGTTCGGGTTGTAATGCAGAAGTTTTCAACTTCAACACTTCAGAAAAAAAAATGTACTACTAATGAGGTTCGTCAAGCAGTGTTAGAATTAATGAATGCATTCAGTGTGTTCAACCAACTTTTAGATGCGGCAAGCCCTCATACACATGACTTTGATGAGAAGAAGATAGAGTTGCATGTTGACTACTGTAAACATTTTCTTGATGCTGTCAAAGTTCATAGAGAAGTAGTAGAATGTGAAGAGTAGCAAAGCCATCAAAAGCTAGAAGTAGCACGCCAACTTGTCTTGGTTGATGAAGTAGAACAAAAAGTTGATGAAGAACAAAGGATTCAGATGGAAAGGAGAAAGAAAGATGAAGAACTTTGGCAAGTGATGTAACAAGAGGAGAAATTTGAATGTGTGAAGGCATTATGGAAGAGTAAGCATGAGGATAGGGATGATGACGATGATGAGGTTGGTTAGTCTAAGAAGAAACAAAAGAAGGAAAAGAATAAAAAGAAGAAAGATAAGGACCACAAGGCTTATGATTCTTATATGGAGGAACCTAACGTTTCCATGGAAGATGAGGAAAATTATATGAGTGATAAGGCACAAGATGATGTAGAAAATTCCCAAGATCTTCTTGCAGTTGCATGTCTAGAAGACTCTGATGATGGCAAGATAAATTATCTAGTTTCAACAAAATCATGAATGAGACATTCATACTCTAATTCTAAAGATGATTAACCATTGTAGAAATAGATTTTGATAGAATATGATCCATACGATGATGATGTCTAGGCTTCCTGAGCTTTAACCAAACCTAACCATTGCAGAAATAGATTCCAAGAGAAGATGATACATATAATGATGATGGATAAGCTACCTCAAAAGTTTAGTCAATAAAATATTCTTTTTCCCATCCAAATCCATTTAACATAGTTAAATGAGATCTTATCAAAAACCTCAAATGAATCTTTTGTATGCTATCTTTTCATTTTTCCTCTTTCTTGCTTTTTATGGGCAAGCTATTTTAGTCTTTATTTTAGAACATTTTCTATGTCTTTCAATGTATTATGCTTTATCTTTCTATAAAATTCTAGATTAAAAGAACCTATAATTGAAAATAGATTAATTCATCTATTTTTATTTTATAGTCCCAAATAGGTGGATTAAATTATTTTGTTGTTAAACGAATCTTGTACAGTGTAATGTCCCTTTTTTGAAATGAAACCAAGTTGAAACTCAAATGCTCATTGTTCATTTCCCATGGGCCTTAGGGATTTTTATCTTGGAAAATAGGAGTATAATAATAACTCAAGAGGATCTTAATGTCATAAAATGGGTCACTTAAGTTTTATCATAAAATGTAATTATAATAAAGAGGGCCCCAAGTAAATTGATTTTATTTTTTTTATCAGTAATATATGATTTTATTTAAAATATAAAATTTCTAGTTATAGTATCAACAACATAAGAAAACTTCCAGTTCAACGAGAGCTAATTAACCAACAAGGAAAAAAACCCCCAAAAAACCAACTACATCTAACATGTTATCATTGCTAACCTACCCATCCCACCACTCCAGAGCCATTTAAAGTTCCCATATTAAGCATTACATTGGGCTTTGGATTGTGAGCTTAAAGACTCCATCAAAATGAAACTTCAAAAACTAACTAGACTAGCATAGCATTACACCATTTCCAATCTATTCTCCTCCACTCCAATTTTCAGAATCTCATTTAGAGGCTTCGCCTTCTTTCGTGGCCGGAGTCCTTTCTTTTCTCCCAGCTCCTCCCATGCAATCTCCTTCAAATCCACAATTGTCTTCTCCAGTTTTGCGAGCTCGGCACAGATTTTCAACGCCTTCCACCCTTGTTCTGCATTCTTATACCAGCGGTCTTTCGTGCGCCCCTCCGACCATCATATGAAAAGATGGTTTAAACTAGCCATCTCAGGGCCTCCTCCATCTCTTCCCTCCTCCTTCAATAGCCCTACACCAGGCACAACTCTCTTTAGAATCCCGTCCATATCCTTCAGGAACTCCTTCCGCACTAATGTTTGTGTTACATGCCTCACCTCATCAGCCGGCTCCCTGAGATCAAGACCCCACGCCATTACCAACGAATATATGTCTATATTTTTTTGGTATCTATGCATTAGATTCTCAAACCCATCTTCCAACATGATCTCCACCGCTTGAGAAACCTACTTATTATTGAACTTAAAGAGACCTCGCAGTCTTTTTTATGAAGCCTTGCCCATAAATGGGTCTAGATTCTTCTACGAGGAAAGTGTGAAGCTGGCCTCCATTCCCAGCTCTTCCCAATGACTTTTCTCTGCCACCCACCATTAGATACACCCAACCATTCCTTCCACACCCGACTTTCAAAAAACATCCAGGGTGGTATTTCTAAATTAGTGATCAATCTACCCGCTATGCTAGCCAACTTCAATAAATATAGGCATACTCTCAGCGCCGCCAACTCCATCTCATTAATTTCTCTCTACTCACAAGGCACTTTCCTTCCTTGCTTCGTACTCCAAGTTGTTTCCTTTCCATCAAATTCTATCACCCAAATCCTTTGCATTTAATGATCTGAAATCTTCAAAAAGAATAGCATCTACTTCCTCGAGTGTGAGAGCCCATTTTGATAGGACGTCTGCTTCCACATTCCTCATACACTGTGTATGACTAACTTCAAATTCTTCAAATAAAGCTAGTTTGTCAAAGATCTTCCCAACCAAACCATGAAGATGCCATGCAACAATTTTTCGGTTGATAATTGCCTGAATTATTATTAATAAATCTCCCTCCAAGTGCACCTTTGGGATTCCTAACCTTCTTTCCAACTTAATTTCCATTATAGTTGTTGTAGCTTCCACTGCATTGTTTGTCCCATCTCACAACCTCATTGCTCCTATTGCGACCACATTTCCTTGCCAATCTCGAGCAATAAACCCAGCCCCAAAAGGTCCTGCATTGCCCTTTTCCGCACCATCAAAATTAAACTTCAACCATCCTTCCCTTGGTCTTTCCCATTTTTCAATCTCAGAATGACAATGCGTTGGAAGTAAATTGAAATTATTAATAAAGGGTGTCTCTTATAATTGAAATATATTTTAAATAATTCCTCTAAAATATCAATCAAAGGTCATGAAGGAAATTCAAAGAGTTATGTCTTTGGAGGAAAACTCTATTTAAGAGAATCCAAACAAGGAGGAGGAGGCATAATGATCAAGCATTTTATTTTTTTGATTTCTACTCCTTGTTGGAGTTTTGGACTTTGGTTCAATTAACTCAATGACGAAAAAATCTCTAGGATTGGAATTGGAGGATGAAAACCCACAATTCCTTGAAGTGATTCCATATAGGAGTCACCATTGAGCCAAACTGTTCAAATTCCAAATTGATATTAATATTGCACTTATGTTGAAGGGGCGTTATGACTACTGGAGTAATATTGCATTCTTTTTGGCCAAAAATATATCAAGTTTGTGGTTACCATCTGCCATAAAATTCACTTCCATTAGAGCATGATAATGGTTTCGTTATGATCACTGGTTGTTGTTGATACATTCCATCATAGGTGCGGCTGTGAAAAAGGTTTCATACATCTAGTCACTAGCTTCCACATATATAAATTACATCATTATTTCTAGGGTAGTGTTGCAAGTTGGGGCACTCAAATATATGGTGGATCCATGTGGTATGTACAACTCTTGTACTGTTGTTGAAATAATAATTTAAGTTTGGATTATGGTGCACAACCCTTTAAAATCATTGTCACATTCATGGATCATTGTGGAAACTTCATATTTGATCTAGGTATCAAGAATATAGGATCTATTATTGTTGAGGTTTTAGGACTACTGGGATGAACATAAGTCCATATTGTATGCTTCATAACAAACTTGTTTCACTATTCCATAGACCATTTTTCCTATCAATACAAGTATTTGATTTATTGCATCAATATTTTTCATTTTCAAACTTTATCTAATCTAAAAATTGGGTCCATATTGTTTTTTATTTGCACTGTACTATATCTATGAAATACCTCAATTTGTGTAATAAAAAATGCTAAAAAGGAGGGCATAAAATTAGAAAATACCAAAAAATAAGAAATTTCTAGAATTGGGGACATTACAATGGTATCAGAGTTGGATCTTACTGGCCTGTGAGATTTCCTTCTTATACATTCAAGTGATAGAGCCAACAAGTATTATCAAAGGGAACTTAGAAAAACTATCCATTTCCTAAAAACCAATTAAAACTACACAAAGTGAATCAAATGTGAAGAATTCTTATGTTGACATTTCACTTGGAAATTGGAATTATTTTGCAGCTTTTTGCAATGAGAGGGATCGAATAAATGAGGCAACACATCTTGAGAAGGCTAGAGAATTGTATTATAAAGTGTTGGCACAAAGACTAGGAATGTTTATGTTGCAAATGGGGTAGCCATTGTGCTAGCTGAAAGGGGTCAATTTGATATTGCAAAGGAAATTTTACATAGGTACAAGAAGTTATTGTAGGAAACATCTTTGTTCAGATGCCAGATGTGTGGGTAAATCTAGCACATGTTTACTTTGCACAAGGATAGTTTGTGCTTGTAGTGAAAATGTATCAAATTTTTTTGAGGAAATTCTATTTTGGCACTGACACCCAAAATTTTATTATATTTAGCTTGAACAAATTATGAGGCAGAATAGTGGCGATATTGTAAAAGAACATTACTAAGAGAAGTATATTGTAATGAGAATTTCAAATTTGTGTTTAATGTAATGAGGGTTTCAAATTAACTCTGAATTTGTTATAGAGGGTGTACCCAAATCCTACTTCACTGCAGAGGGCCTCAGTAACTTCAAATTCATTGCAGCAAACCCCGAATTCCTTGCTCGCCTTTTTAGAAGTCTCCAGGTCCTCTCCAAATCTTTATTGCCCATGCAAGTAGCTATTATAATTGATCAAAATGCCTCAGTACCAAGCTAACCTACAACTAATGAATGAAGTGAGGAATTCTGCAATGAACGCAAATAAACACGAATAATGAATCACACCAATACATCACATGCAATACATTGCGCCAATAATTAGCCGAAATGTTTTTTTTGAAATTTTGTATAATTTATATTTGGTGACTAACTATTTAATCATTTTTATTTCTATTACTAAATATTTTTTTAGTCAACAATCAAATTAGTCATTTATTTACTCATTTATAGTTGTTACAAAAAATTAGTAGAATTTAGTCATTTTTAGTTGTTGTGACTAAAAGTTTTAGTCACCTAGTCATTTATTTGTCAAATTATACTAGTGTGATGTGAACCATGGTAGATTTTGTATCTTCTTGTTTGGTTTGATCCATAGTAGCTTTTGTATCTTTGTGTTTGATGTTATCCATGCCATTTATTTGATTTTATGTGTCTAAGGGATGCAAGTGTCTCATCTTAGAAAATGGAGGTGCTTGGAGTTTGGATAGGATCAATTTCAATTTCATGATCATGGATGGTATAGAGGTCGATGAGGTGATCATCTTGGATTTCTTGATCAATGGTAGGATCTTGACCAAAGATAGGCTCATCTTGGATGACATGATTAGGAATAAGATCTTGATCAAATATTGGATTAATGGATACATTATCATTTAGAGGGGATTCTTGGATAGACTCAAGGATAAAATCATGATCAAGGATTGAATTATCATGGATTTCATGATCATCTAGAGGGGATTCTTTGATAACTTGATCTTGAATTATCTTGGAGTTTATTTCATCATGATTTGTACTTTTCTCTTGACATAGATCCAATGGTTTAGGCAATGGAATGTGATTTTGGACAATGATAGGATTTTCTTTGATGGACTCACGATTTTGGCATAGTAATAATAGAGTTTTGATAGGAAGATATTTGTTTAGATTGGTAGGAAATGGAGGGCATGATGGTGGAATATGGTTGGATGGAGTAGGATTAGAAATGTGATGTGATTGTCTAACTTTATTTTCATATAGGAGTCGACGATGTTTATTTACTAGTATTCCTCAGAGAGTACTGCTACATGTATTTTTATTAGATGGATTTGTGGATGGGGATGGAGTGGATTATAAAGCTTTAATGGATGAAGGATTAGAATATGATATGGAGGCTATAATAATTTCTTGGTTTGGTGATGAGGATGAAAATTAAGGATATTCTTGGGAGATAGGGATTTGCAATATGGTTTGGTGTTGAGGACAGAAGATTAGTTTCCCTTGTCAAGGTTAGGATAAGGATGACTAATGGATGTTTTTTGGGGATTAATGTTATATATTATGTTAACTAGTAATTGATATTGAGGATAGATGGATGGATGAATAGGGCTTGCAGGTTGTTGATAAGTAGGCTGGAATGTTGTGGGTTGTTGGTATGGATGAGAGATGGATGGTTCACTATGTGAGGTAGAGACATTGTTAGTGTGATTATTTTTGGATAGTTTTTGAAGACACTCCCCAACATTGAGTGTTCCTTGGTCAACAAGGTCTTGTATGAGGTTCTTTAGTTTAAAGCAAGAAAAATTTGTATGCCCCATTGGTCCTATGATATTCATAGAAGTCATTCTCATTCCATCAGTCTGGTTTCAAGAGTCTTGGTTCGTAATACCTTACTTTTGGAAGTTGGATAAAATTTGATTGGATTAGCTTGTTCAACACTAACTCTATTGGTTCCTTTAAGGGAATGTACTCACGTTTTGTGGTGTTTTTGTTGGGATGTTGGTATAGATGAGAGATGGATGGATGACTAGGGATTGTGGGTTATTATTATTGATGATTGATAGATAAGTCACTAGGGATTGTGTTTTGTTGGTATTGAGGATTTATGGATAAGTTATTAGGTATTGTGGTTTGTTGGTAATGATGATTGAAGGATAGGCTACTAGGGATTATGGTTTTTTGGTATTGAGGATTGATGGATAAGTCACTAGGGATTGCAGTTGTTGGTATTGATGATTGATGGATAGGTTACTATGGATTATGGTTTGTTGGTATTGAGGATTGATGGATAAGTCAATAGGGATTATGGTTTGTTGGTATTGATGATTATGGACAGGTTATTAGGGATTTTGGTTTGTTGTTATTGACGATTGATGGATAAGTCACTAGGGATTATGGTTTGTTGGTATTGATGGAACATGCTTATGAGGTTTTCAATTTGACTATAGAGACTATCAAGGTAAGATGAAGACATGGTTGTGAGTTTGAATTAGGATTGAAAATGGGATGGTTTGGATGGATAATTTGGTAGATAATGACTAGATTCTAAACCCTAATGCAAGGTAAAGATAAGAAATCAATTTTTATTTTATTTTTGGACTTTTGGTTTTCACACTAGTACACAAACAACAATATATGACTAAATAAACTACTAAAAATTGCATATAAATGACTAACATTAGTCACGTGACTATTAGTGGTTTATTTGTAGTCATTTATAACACCACTAAATTTATTACTAAACTATTTTAGTCATTTATTTAGTCATTAATTTGGTCATTGATTTGGTCATATATTTAGTCATATATTTGGTCATTAATTTAGTCATATATTTAGTCATTAATTTAGTCATATATTTAGTCATTAATTCATATATTTAGTCATTAATTTAGTCATATATTTAGTCATTAATTTAGTCATTACTTTAATCATATATTTAGTGTTGGAAAGAGATATTGCACAAGTTATTTGGTGTTGTCATTGATGCAAACCCTAGTCAGTTATTCAATCCACACGTCAGTATTTGATCATACTGAAAGTCAGATTGAAGTTTTGTGATTAACTGTCAAGCAAGAATAGAGCATCCGACAGAACTGTGTTCATCGATTCATATGCAATTTTTTGTTATCTTTTTGAGTTCTGGATCTTAGGGAAGGTAGTTTGGTGTATGATCTATGTTATCCTTGAATCTTAGAGCATTGTATCAATCTGTGTGCAAGTTGGAAGATCCGGTTGATTAATTTTTTGTTTATTTGCGCAAAAAGGCCGACTAAGTGAATGTAGCATGTTGCGGATATTTGAGGAGTAATTGTTTAAGTGTTTTTGTGTTCAAGCATGTTGATTTGGGTCCTCACTATGTTGTGGCAAACTTTGGTTGGTGTGCATTAGAAATTATTTGTGGATTGAGCCGACAGTTTGTAAATATTTTCTATTTTGTTGAAGCTGACATGTGGTTGTTTAAATCCTTAGTAGCAGATATATATAAGTGATCATTTATATCATTTTGAAATATGTACGAAGTGTGTTGATGTGTGATGCAAAAGTCAGAAGGATTGTAGAGTGATTATGCACAGTTTCACTTGTGTATAAAAGGATTTGTGATGTGAGTTAAAGTAGATAGAGCAGAAGAGCAGAATCAGACAGAAGGTCAAGAAATTGATTAATGTGCTTAATTAGAACTATTCTCAGGAATTTGTAGATGCTATTTCATAGTTCAACACTCCAATTGTCTTTTGACATTGATTGTAAGGCAATGGGACTTTATGTTTTTGAGCAATGAGCTCTAGGCAGTGTGCCCAAATGCAAGTGCATTCCCATTTTGTAAACATCTTTTTGAGTATAATCAGATAATATTGTGGATTGACCTCCACCATGGTTTTTCCCCTAACGGGATTTCCACATAAAAATTCTTGTGTTATGGTGTTGTGGTTGTTTGCTTTATGTTCATGCATATTTATTTTGGTTGAATGTTATAAGTTCTTTAAAGATCAAATTAATAAAGCTAAAAATTGCAGAACATTGATTCACCCCCCCTCAATGTTCCTTGATTCCAACAATTGGTATCAGAGCCTAGTTCCTCGGAAGAAGTTTGAAAGCTTGGGGAAGATCTGGGAAAGTGTTTCAATGGATTCAAGCAGTCTTCAATAGCAACTTTTGGTGGCCCTAGATGATCTTGATCAGTCCAAATCTGAAGTCCGGGAATTGCAAGCAAATATCATGAATGCTAATAAATTCATTGAGTCATTGAAAGATAAAATCAATAAGTCCAGGGAGAAGAGAAGGGCACTTTGTGATCAATTCAAGCAGAAAGAGAGTAAAAGCATTGAAGATGAACAATTGAGTCAAGCCCTTTAAGAAAAGAATGAGGAATGTGAAAAATTTGGTAGAGATAATGTAGTCCTAAAGCATGAGATGGAATCTATTGTGATGAGGATGACCAAGGAGATTGAAGATAGAAAGAAGAATGAAGAGAAGATTGCTCAGTCCTTGAAGAAGAAATCTGAAGAATGCAGTCAAATTACTAATGGATTCAATCAATTGGAGCTTGAATTGGAACAATCCAAAAATAATGAAGAAGAGCTTGAAAAGAAGATTGTTGGTCTCAGAGATGAAATTGCTACTGCAAATGAATTCAAGGAGAAGTTCAAGATTAGCTCAACCAAGCTTGATGAACTAATTAAAAGTCAGAGGACTGAAGGTGACAAGTGAGGTCTTGGATATGAGGAAGGAGAAAGTTACAGATCTACACAAAGGAGATTCAGACAAGGAAATCAGGTGAACATAGCTGGAACGTATCCTGTAAGATAACCTAATGCTCAAAGGTTCAATGTTTACTGTTTTGTTTACAATAAGTTTGGTCATATGGTGGCTCAATGTAAAAGTAGATTGAATCCAAGTGGTCCATCATTCTCAGGTCAGTGCCTTAATTGTAATAAGTATGGTCATAAGTCAAATGAATGTAGAAATATGATGAACAACATGTATAGAGATGTCATATGTTATACATGCAATATATTTGGCCATATTGCTAACTAGTGCAAATCAAGAGAAAATCAATGGAACAACTAGTCTAGACAAAGAAATGTGGTGTGCTACAATTGTAACAAATCTGGTCACCTTGCTAGATTCTATAGAAGTAGAAAGGGTCTGGAAAATCAAGGGAAAAACATGCAGAAGGATAAAAAGGGGAAAGGAAAAGTTACTACAGATGAGATCAAGAAGCAAATAAAGAAGATATGGGAAAAGAAGAGTCCCTCTATTGTAGGAAATGATTCCACACAAGAACTAGGATCTAGTAATTCCTCTGGGAATTAAATTAAGGGCTTCTGGCCTAGGGGGAGTTGTCAAGAAAATTCTTCAAACCCCCTATCGGTAGTTGGTACCGAGATATGGATGAGTGTAGTTATTGCATTGATGATCTACAGATGTTGTTAAAACAATTGAAGAGAGTATTTATGCATAGTTGAAGGTCTGTAGAAGAGTTGTCCTTCACAGAGTATGGAAATAGGGTATCTGGATGAGGTAGGGAAAAAACATTTATTGCGATGAAAAAGTTAGGTGCACATGAATGATAAAAGGTCATTTGTATCCCTCATTTTTCACTTTGTATTTTGAGAAGAAGTTTGGAGAGTTGTGAATTGAACTTTGTTGAAGTTTGGAAAAGATTCAAGTGTGAAGGTGATTCGACAATCAAACCCTAATCTGACGAAAAGGTATTTATCGAGAAAACTTGTGAACTTGTGAATTTGTGTAAATGGCTGCTCTATTGGTAGTTGATATCAAGGATAGAACCCATTTGAAATTCAAGTGGCATCCTTTCAAATCTATTGAGACAAATCCCTTAGGTGCATTTTCTTCTATTTCATATGACATCTTGCATATTGAAGACATTAGGGCATACATTCATGAAAATATTGAGGAGTTAGGGAGCTTGCAGTTGTTGAATTTGTATACAAATCATATAGCTAGAGAAGATTTCAAGGTAAAGCCCGAGTTCAAAACCTTAGAGGAGAAGAAATTCACACAGATTGTAAAATTTCCTATGTTTGAAGAAAACGAGTGGGTCTAGTATATTTTGAGCCTAGTTCATGTTGAATTTATGTGGTTGAGTCAACCTTTAAGATTACAAAAGAATCCATAAGCGCTATTACTAGTTTAAATTCCTCCAGTGGGTTGACAATCTTGAAGTCCGTAAAGAATCAGACAGTTACTGATGCAATTGGTTCAGTGTTTGATAAAAGAGCTATGAAAATTGATGATATTATTGAAGTAGATGTTAGATCTACATCTATGGTCATTGGTTACAAAATCTATCATTCCAACCGGGATAATTCTATATCTGATATAGCTATTTAAGTAGCATATTAGATGGTGAAGGAGAATGCAGAGTATGACTTATGTGAGTTACTCTGCAGTCAGTTTATGGAGAATCTTGGTAAGATCAAGAAAGATAAGAATAATTCCTTTAAGTATGGTAATCTGCTATTGTGTATGTTCTTCTACTTTATGAATGAAGTTCTGGGATTTGGAAAAGTATAATGGCAAGCTAATAAATTGGTAGCTGTTCAAATTAGAGATATCTTGCACAAAGTTGGTGATAGTAAGACAAGGAAAACTATTATCTGGGAATATTTCGAGAGTTTTTAGAGTGAGATGCAAGCAAGAGAAAGAATTCCTAAGTCTATTGTGGAGAAGTACAAGGACACTATCTATTTTATGGTTGAAATTGATCAATGCTTGATGGAAGCTGTAGATTGTAGAATAGTCTGGATTATGCCAATGGGCTATGAAGTTGAGAAGAACATCTTGGAACTATATGCACAACATTTGTTGAATAAACCTCAGGATCTGACATAAGAGAGGTTTGGAACCTATGAAGAAAAAAATATGCAAGTACATGAGCAGTTGAAGAAACCTATGATAGTTTGGAGAGTAAGAAAATAAGTGGAAGTCTTTGCAAAGAGCATGGGTATATCTATAGAAGTTGTGAGAGAAGCTAGAAGAAAGAGAGAAAAAGTTGAACAAGTGCCTACTAGAACTAAATCTGCTAGTCCGACAACATCCTCTACCCTATCTAGATCAACAAGGATCTCTGCACCCTTATCTGGTTCTACAGTGAAATCAAGCCCTGTGAAAGCTCAAGTGAAGACATCTAGTAGAGAAGGAAAGAGGAAGAAGGATAAAAGCAAAAGAGTTTATGTTGTAGTTGAGGAAGATGAGGAAACAAAATCTGATGAAGAAGTGAGAGAAATTAAGCATTAGGGCACAAAGGAAACAATAGTCTCTAAGGACAAGCCCTCCGGTGAAGAAGAAAAAGCAAAGAAGATGAAAACTAAAAAACCAGGTATGTCTGTAAAGGAAGTTGAGAGAGGCATAGTTAAGGATGGTAATCTTAAGCCACTATGTGAATGGTATGATACCTTTGATGATGTTGGTCAAATAATTCTTGAAGAAGCAACAATAAAGTATTTGAATAATTTCAATATGACTCTCGTTGAGATCATGTCCCAGTTGTCTAAGGGACTGTATGAAGTTTTGGAAATGAGGAGAGTGAATGCAAGAACTAAAGATGAGCAATTGAGAGAGCGTATTCTTGCAGATTTATGTCCGATGATGTCCATTGAGGAAATGAAGAAAATTTTGAATGGCGCTAAGAAGGATTTCAAGAGAAAAACAAGAGTAAACAAGCTTATGATTGGTCAGACTGAAGAGGTAGCAAAAGAAACTGAAAGAATTCTAAAGGAAGTTTTGTTAAAGAACATAATCAATGTTGTTTCTGAAGAAGTGCATGATGAAGATATTGCATCTGGTCTGTGGAAGAAGAAGGAAAAGAAGATACAGTTGAGGAAACTTAGATTCCTCTTGATGTGCATGATACAAAAGTTCCTATGGAGACTGAAGCTCCTGAAGATGTGATAGCTGAAGAAGTTAAGATTCCTAAAGACAAACAAGAATTTGTAGTTAAGGAAACAGTGTTTGAAGAAAAGAAGGTTGAAGTAAAGGAAGTTCCTGTGGAAGCAAGAGACACTACAAAGAAAATGAAGAAATTTATGGAAGAGTAACATGAAGAGTTTGACTTGAATTGGGTGAAGGTCCTATTAATTTGGCTACTTTGTCTCTAAGTCAAAAATTGAAAGTTGCATCATTTGCTCAGGCGGAGGCTAGGGAAGAATTGTTGAAGTCTCACATTGAGAATAATGAGTTATTGATTCTTGCATCTGGCATCTTTGAGAGAATCATGCCTTCTCATGTTAAGGATCCATCTAGTTCTCCCTCTGGTGAGCTGAAGAAGCTTATTAATTCTATAAGTACTCATTTTGAGTCCCTTGAGAAGTCAGTTGAGGAAAAAGTACAAAAGGAATTTGATGATAAAAGGTTCAATAGGGTAAAGTGCATGATTGCTAATGACAAATCATTATTAGCTACTTGTGTGAAGAATATTCAAAGTGCACTATCTAAAGGAGGAAAGATCTATAAATTATGTTTATCTTTGTCTAAATTTACTAAGGACAAATGAGAAGAATATTAAGGATCATGAGAAACAATTAGCTGATATTTCTGAAGCCTTCGATCCTTTAACTAATTTTGTTGGAAAGAAAGAAGGTCATGTTATATCCCTACTTGACAAGATACAAAGTTTGAAGCATGATAATGATAAAATTGTGGAAAGAGCACGTGAGCTTAGAGGCCTAATTGGTCTGAAGATGGAAACAATGTTGGGTGCATTGAAGGAAGCACAAGATGCTATGGCGGCCAGTGATCCGGTGAAAAATGCCTTAATCATCTTAGGGGGAGTTGTGTTTTTGGAGTTTTGAAGGTTGGCAGTGTAATTCATGTTGGTACTGATCCAACAATTAGTCATTTTTCGCTAAGTGTTGCCATCAATGCCAAAGGGGGAGGTTGTTGGAAAGAGACACTGCACAAGTTATCTGGTGTTGTCATTGATGGAAACCCTAGTTAGTTATTCAATCCACACGTCAGTATTTGATAATACCGGAAATCAGATCAAAGTTTTGTGATTAACTATCAAGCAAGAACAAAGCATCCGATAGAACTATGTTCATCGATTCATATGTGATTTTATGTAATCTTTCTGAGTTGTTGATCTCAGGGAAGGTATTTTGGTGTATGATCTATGTTATCCTTGAATCTTAGAGCCTCGTATCGATCCGTGTGCAAGTTAGAAGATTTAGTTGATTATTTTTTGTCTATCAATGCAAAAAGGCCGACTAAGTGAATGTAGCATGTTGCAAATATTCAAGGAGTAATTGTTTAAGTGTTTCTGTGTTTGAGCATGTTGATTTGGGTCCTCATTATGTTGTGGCCTACTTTGGTTGGTGCACATTAAAAATTATTTGTGGATTGAGCCGACAGTTTGTAAATATTTTCTATTTTGTTGAAGTTGACATGTGGTTGAATAAATCCTTAGTAGAGGATATATATAAGCGATCATTTATATCATTTTGATATATGTATGAAGTGTGTTGATGTGTGATGTGAAATTCAGAAGTATTGTAGAGCGATTATGCACAATTTCAATTGTGCATAAAAGGATTTGTGATGTGAGTTAGAGCAAAAGAGCAGATTCAGACAAAAGGTCATGAAATCAATTAATATGCTTAACCAGAACTATTCTCAGGAATTTGTAGATGCTATTTCATAGTTCACCACTCCAATTGTCTTTTGAAATTGATTGTAAGGCAGTGAGCCTTTCTATTTTTGAGCAGTGAGCTCTAGGTAGTGTGCCTAAATGCAAGTGCATTCCCATTTTGTAAACATCTTTTTGAGTATACTCAGATAATTTTGTGGATTAACCTCCACCGTGGTTTTTCCCCTAACAGGGTTTCCACGTAAAAATTCTTGTGTTATGGTGTTGTGGTTGCGTGCTTTATGTTCATGCATATTTCTTTTGGTTGAATGTTATAAATGCTTTAAAGATCAGATTAATAAAGCTAAAAATTGCAGACCACTGACTCACCCCCCTCTCAGTGTTCCTTGATTCCAACATTTAGTCATTAATTTAGTTATTTATTTAGTCATATATTTAGTAATTAATTTAGTCATTACTTTAGTCATTAATTTAGTCATTTTTATTTACTGGTTTCCATTAATTGGTAGTAAACATAGTCATGAAATAAATAATTTATTAAATACCATAAATTTTATAATTCAAAACTAACATAATATTAAACTTGAACTAAAACATAAAAGCAAATAAAAATATTACATATACGAACAAGCTACAACATGCTAGAATCAAAAGATTGATTCAACATCATGATAAATAAAGGTAATTTGCAATAAAAAATTTAATGCATATATATATATATATCAAGTTACAAGATGTCAAAGTTGTCTAAGAGTTTCCAACTCTTTCAAATACACCATGACAATTAAGATCCCTGAACAACACATTGAAAATACTGCATAAAGTAGTGAGCCAAGATGTCTAACATTAACTAGTACATGATAAACATGTTCAACTATGTCATTTTTTGCAAATATTTTAGTGGCCACCGTGTGAAGGCTCCCTCTTTCTCTTTCAGAAAAACAACTCCATCTATTTTGTTTTCATAAATAAGGGATATGTTACTTGTGACCTTTAAAATGTTTACATTTGCATCTCCTATTCCTTTCAACTTGACTCCATGTACAATAGATAAGGAGTGAATCTGCCCAATTCCCACAACATCACCATCAAATGGATCCAACACCCTAGCTTTATCCCTTTCTTTGAGTTTATCAATACATTCTACAAAAAGAAAAAAAAAACACATTATATTAGATAGGTAATGATTACCCTTGTTTGCATAATAAAACAACCATTACTTACTTAAATAGTACTTGCATGTGTGTGTTAAAATAATTGCAAAAGGAAAATTTCAAAAATAATTGCAATGATCAATCTAGTTTACTAAAAAAACCAACACACATAGCAATGCTTGGAATGTTACTATTAGCTTCATGCTAATCAAATACAAAGGCCACAAATATAAATACTACATTACCATGCACACATACCAAACACATAAGGTTATGACAACACTATTACACATAAAAAAGGTAGCTAATGCACAAAAACAAAGAATGCAATATGAGAGCACTACTAATACTGCTACAAGGTGAAGGTGAAATACATTGGGATGTACAAAAATAGTGGAATTAAAGCTCTGAAACATAACCCCATGCAGTCAACATAACCTTGTCAATGATGACATATAAAAGAACAAAGAACAAAATTTATCAAGACAACATGTGAAAGCCATTAAGAGCAGTCATTGAGGAAACAATACAGTCTTTCTTTGTGGCTTTCATAGCAGCAATAAAGGAGTAACAAAAAAGGTTGGATGTAGAGGTCACATAAATAATAGAGAAAGAGCCTTTCAGTGTTAGAAAATAGTGTAAGCGTATGCAAATAGAAGTAAGGAATGATGTATAATGAACAAGTAGTAGTAGTAGTGAGTTTCATGGCTGTAGCAGTGAGTTTAGTGCAAGGGCAGCGAGTTTTATGGCTGTAACAATGAGTTTAATGGATCGAGTAGAAAACATCATTACTAAACAACAAGAAGACATTAAGAGAAAGCAGCAAGAATATCAAAATAAACTTTTTTTTAATAACAATAGACACAATGAAGAGTCAACAGTAGACCGTGAAGGAAAGAACAATAGGTATCATCCAATGAAAGAAGCAGCACACTAAGTTCAAGATGTTGACAAGGTCAATTGCAATGCCCTAAAACATAGTCAAGCGTCATAAAGTATTAAAGTGCCAACAATCCCCACTGAAAAGTGACAAAGTAGGTACAATGATTGTTCTACAGGTTACATTCAGTGTTTTAGTTGTCTATTCACTATTCTATAAGCTTATTCATTGTTTGGGATCATAATAGTCATTAATACATGAAGGGTTTCAGAATAAAGGAAAAGTAATGTTTCATAGCACTCACCTCAAGTTCAACACCAGTAGTACTATCAATATCATGCACATACCCCTCGAATTCAGCATAATCATTTTCAACATTTTCTTGAAGTTGTGTAGCTTTGTCGAGAGCTCTATTGACAAGGTCTTTTCCCTTTTGTTCTGCTTTCATATAATTGCCCTGCATGTGGTTTAATCATCATGCAAAGTTAATATAAGTCAAGTAAAGAATGCAAAAGCTATAAATTTTTGTCCACAACAATTATTATATTACCTCAACTTCAACACAACTATGATTGACATCAAGGCGTTCTTGTTTTCGTGCTACTTTGATAAAATTGCTCTGCATGTAGTTTAAACATCAAGCAAAAAAATATATCCAGATGAGTAATTCATGTAAAAAACAATCAACAAAGCCTTTCCAAGCATAAAAGTCATAATAGGTGGAATGGATAAAAATCCATTTTTGTAGACTCACAAACCTTCAACTCTGTCTTTATAGACCCATTTTCAGCAATTTGACTATAAAATGTACAAAACTCTTCAATAATCCACCAAATCAGAAACAAATTGAAGTTAACTCACCTAGCCACCTAATTCAATGCAAAAGAGAACAAGAAAACCCTGTATGGGAAAGTACAAAAGCTTGGAACTACAAATAATCAGAAATTTCTGAGAAAAGAAAAGAATTTCAAGAGTTTTATTTTTGCTTTATCCATAGTAGCAAAAATCTTTTGGGGAAAAAATTGGCAAACCAAAAGTATAATATTTTTTGAAAAAATTAGGAAAAGGTATGGAAAAAATTAGGAAAAAATAGATAAAAATTGTAGAACAAGAGATAAAAACTATTTTTTTGAAATTGAAAGGCATTTCCATAGCATAGAGATATAAAGAGCAAATAAAATAGAGAGTTTAACTAATGAATTGTAAAAAAAAGATTTTTGTAGTTTATATTCATATCGTTGATTACATTGCACATCTTTCAAACTCAAAGCATTACTTCACATTGCATAACTAATAACTAGATGTTGATAGATGAGAAAATTTCAATTACAATATAGTTTTTACAAATTCAACCTAAGGAGTTATGCAATTACTTCACATTGTATAACTAATAACTAGGAGCATCTGCCAATTGCATTTGCTTGTCATGGCATTCTATGAGACCACATTTCTTTGAGGCATTTTTTGAAACAGTTCACTACCTTGTCTATGCTACCACATTTTTCATACATGTCTACCAAAGCATTTTGTCAAACAGTTCACTTCCTTGTTGCTATGGCTAAAAACCTAAAACAAGTGCTTTCAAACAAGCTATGGATGCTTGGAAAAAATCTATCAAATGCATAATAGTAAGCAATTGCATAGACAAAGCGGTGAACTCTTTGAAAAAATGCCTCAAAGAAATGAGGTCTCATGGTGATGGAATGCCATGACAATCAAATGCATCACCATGAGACCTCATTTCTTTGAGGCATTTTTTCAAAGAGTTCACTGCCTTGACTATGCTAACACATTTTTCATACATGTCTATCAAAGCATTTTATCAAATAGTTCATTGTCTTGTTGCTATGGCTAAGAGCCTAAAATAGGTGTTTTCGAACAAGCTATGGATGCTAGGAAAAAATCTATCAAAGAATAATAGTAAGCAATAGCATAGACAAGGCAATGAATTGTTTGAAAAAAATGCGCAAAGAAATGTGGTCTCATGCTGATGGAATGCCATGACAAGCAAATTGCTATGGATTGCCATGGCATTCCATCACCATGAGACCACATTTCTTTGAGGTATTTTTTCAAACAGCTCACTACCTTGTCTATGCTACCACATTTTTCATACATGTTTACCAAAGTATTTTATCAAACAATTCACTCCCTTACTGCTATGGCTAAAATCCTTAAACAAGTGCTTCCAAACAAGCTATGGATGCTTCAAAAAAATCTATAAAAGCATAATAAAAAGCAATAGAATAGACAAGGTAGTGAACTGTTCAAAAAAATGCCTCAAAGAAATGTGGTCTTAATGGTGATGGAATGCCATGATAATCTGTAGCAATTTTCTTGTCATGGCATTTTTCATGCCATTCCATCACCATGAGACCACATTTCTCTGAGGCATTTTTTCAAACAGTTCATTGCCTTGTCTATGCTACCACATTTTTCATACATGTCTACCAAAGCATTTTATCAAACAATTCACTACCTTGCTACTATGGCTAAAAGCCTCAAATGGGTACTTTCGAACAAGCTATAGATGCTTGGAAAAATAATATCAAAGCATAATAGTAAGCAACAAGCTATGGTCTCATGGTTTATTTTCAAGCGAAAATCAACATGATTTTATTCACATTTTTTTGCAGGTTATAAATGCTTTTTTTTTTGGAAATTTTACTATTTGAAATAGGAAAAGATCATTGACCAAAAGGTCAAAGAGTTTTTCAAAAAAATCGGGGAAAAAATCGTCCATCTTACTGATTTTTTAAAAATCGGGATTAATTGAGATTTTTTGTAGATTTTTGCTTCTGTGGCCCACATTGCCAAATTGTCACACCCATAAATGAGTTTGAGACTCCATAATCTTTCCCCATTCCTAAATAAAAATTAGCACTATCAGCCTAACAATGCCTCATCGACGAAACCCCCATCATAGCCTTGTCGATGGCCCGATGAAAGCAGTTAATAACCTAGTATCAGGTGTAACAATACCCTATCGGGCTAACTCCTAAGGCATCCTCCCCGATAGACCAATAGAGTCAACAAAAGCAAGCACATCATTGTAACACATGAACATCGGTGGAATGAATGTTTGCATTCCCCTGATGGCCCGATATAACCATGGATTATCAAGAATTAATATATATCGGGGGAATCAGTCTTGTTTACCTTGTTCGTGGGCCAAAGGTGTATTAAGGGATTGGCACCCCCTTATGGTTTAAAAACCTACACTTCTGAGACCTAACAGATCATTCATTGATCTCATAGTTATTTTTTCATAAAACTCACAGTCACAACATTTAGGACAGTCACAATGGATTTCAATGAAACAAAAGGAAAAATTTCATAGATTCATTATTCTATATATGATCGTAATACTTTTCCTGGAGATCACGAGAGTACTTTTATAAAGGCATTTTGTGGAAAACATTTATGAAATTTGCAGAAATCTTTAGAATACAATAAAAAGATGATATACTTGAGAATCAAAATATTGAGGGATAACCTCTTACCTAATCTAAACCCATGGAATTATGGTCATTCCATGCATAAACTATAGGCTTAATAGAGGCAGCCAATTGTGAAACTTTCTGAGTGAGACAGTTTAAGAAACTCATTATATGTTGGTACTCTTCATTTGAGTTGACATGATTTGGAGAGGCTCTTACTGGGAGTTCAATAGATGGCTATGAAATCTTTGTTGACGAACTAGATTTCCTCTTGATACTAGTATTAGATTTAGTATGATCTAGTGCTGCCATATAAATGACATCTTCTACACTTGCTTCTCTATTATTGTTTTCCACCTAAAATACAATGTCAATTTCAACATATAGTCAGTTCAATTAAAAATTGAAATAAATAACACAATGTAAATTGAACCAAAAATCCATACACTTACTCCACATTTGTCCATTTTGGCCTACAACCCACCTTGGCCAAATGTATATTTAGTCCTCACATTATCTCCTGCTCTCTTGCCTTTGTTACTCTTTGTCAAATATTCTTCGAAATGCATACTTTCTTTCAATGCCTCCCACTGTTTGGGAGATAGAGTGGAGTCTAATGTCTCTTTTCCCTCCATGATTGTTTTTCTACAATTGTATCTAAAACTGTTCATAAGAAATCTCATCTTGTGCTTGTAATATTTTCTAGAGATTTTTCCACCAATGGTGTCAAAGGCATTTTCCCTTTTTTGTATAACATATTCCACGTTTCATGGATCTTGCTCTACAAAATTTGGTTTGCAGATATCCAAATGGGCCCTACATATTACGCCCAACTCAAAGGCCCACCTTGCAACATTTTTCCCAGTGGGTTCACCATCTCTTGATACCTCAACCAAGAATGGCTTCTTCCCTTCTAATATTATTTCTTTTGCATTCCTCTCTGTAGATCTGTATAAATCTTGACTTAATCTTTGTCTTTTAATATAAGCAGGCACATCTTTTTTTTCACCACTACAAATATTTCTGGATGATCCACTAATTCCATCAAAAGTTGTAGATGTGACAGGTGCACTCTCAGGCACATCAGATGCAAGCGGGCTCTCTTCATGACTTTGATTAACTAGAACTTCATGCCCTTTGTCCACATCACGTGTGGCATGAGTAGGTAGATCAGTAGTGGTCTCTGCAGATTTTACTTCATCACAACTATTTTTTTCACCAACTACATTTGTTGAATCAAAAAAGTGTTGGCTTCTACGAGTTGGCAGCACTATATCTTTACTTTCTTTTTTTTTTCTTTGCATTTTCTTTGCTCTCTTTTTCTTTCCTGTAAAACAAAAAAATATATCATATCATGTCTTATATACATAAAGCTCTTGCCTATAAAATTTCATTAAATAGTATTAAACAAATAATATACTACTTAGTGGATTTACAACTTGCCTATTTGTCAAACCAAGACATGATAAATATTCATTATTCTTGGCCACACGTTCTTCACGGAAGTGCTCATAATTTGTCACTGGAATTTCAACATTGTGATCACTATCATCTAATTTGTGCCTTTAATTCTTTTTCTTCATTTCCTGATGTCCAAAAAAATAATAATGTATAAATTAGCAACTTGATACAAAGATAATTAACTGTAACGAAAATTGCATAAATACAAGTTTATAAGGTCTCAGTTTTAATGAATAGTCATTAAAACACATACGAAGTGTAAAGCACTGCAAACAACAATAGTCATTAGATGTTGTGGGTATTTCAGTCAATGGATATTAAATAATGGTGCCTTGCAAAAATTCCAGTTGCATAAAAAACTTAGCAATGTATTTGAATCAATCCATCAAATCTTTAGCAGTAATGTTTTCATCCATGGTTCAATAAAAAAATCTGTATTACCAAATTTTAACTGGACATGAACTTGTAGCATGGAAACCATTTTGTACAACTAAACCAATGCTTTTCTTAGGTGATAGCACCATCACTAAGAAATGTCTATGGTATTTGGTGATTCTTACTTTTGTTGTTCTGTTACGTAATAATTTGTTCATAACATCCAAATACATTCATGAAGGGGTAGATTTCATGAAAAAGAACAGATATGTTGGAGTGGACAGTGAGTAACAAGCAAGGAACACCATGATTTGTGGACTAAGTAGTCAAACAACAGTGAACTTCAAGATATATGCAAAATAGTGAAGAACATTTGATCAAAGCAAAAAAAAGCAATGACCTTACAGTATATAAAGATACATATGAGATAGTGATTTCTAGTGCATAAAGTTAGAAGCACAAATGCTGATAACAGTGATATCACTATTAAAAATAATGTGAAGACAACAAAGGATGTGAGCAACATGTAATGCCAAAATAATGGGGATATAATGAGGAAATGCTTCTATTGCAATGGGGAATCACTGTATTGATGCCTTGAGCATTGACAAAAAATAGTGATCAATCATCAAGGATTGTATACTGCTGCTATAAATAGTGAAGGAATAGAGAACAAAAGACCATATCAGTGAGGAAACGAGTTACACAGTGGGTGGAAGATCCAAGAAATGAAGACAACAATGAGAAATACTTTCATGGCAGTGAGAAGACAATGCCAAAGCAGTTCACAAGGAAATGGTATATAATAATATTACAAAATAGGGCTAAAGATAATGCCATATGTAGGGAAGACAATGTTTTTTTAGTAAAAAAGTGTAAAATAAAACATAGAAACAATGTTTAACAATGATTCAATGATGGCTTTTATAAAGGATGCTAGAACAATGACAGTGATAAAGAACATATATAAAAGTAGTAAATAGTCCAGAGGAGCTGTCAAGAAAAGATCATTGTCAAAGTAAAGCAATGATGGTATACATATTCATATTTCATTCATATTGCATACAACATTTATATATGAAAACATATTCATATTGCATTCATATATGAAAACATATTCATATTGCATCCTCATTTTTATATGAAAGCATATTTATATTGCATTCATATAGCAACTTTGTTCAACATTAAAGCTTTGAAACAAGTATTAGTCTAAAGGTTTGTGTCCTTAAAACATAAAACAGTCTTAAAACAACATAAAAGTCTTACATAAAAGGTCATAAAATGGGGCTCATCAATAATCATCTGCATTTACAGCAAGATTAGAATCATGATCACTCATGTCTACATCTACTTGATTTTCTTCCTCATCCTCATTTGTGGCATGCAATACATTCTCTCTCCCAATTTCTTCATTGGTAATCAAAATCTCTTCTTCAAACAATCCCTCATTGTCTTCATCCACTTCTTTGAATGTTTCTTGTAAATTAACATATTTCCCATCAAGCATTACATCAACAACTTCCATAAATTTTCATCTTGAACGAGACTCTGTTTGAATGACATATGACCAACCTGGGCTTCTTACATCATCAATTAGAAATGATTGGTTAATTTGAAGAGGGGAAACATACGGCTCATTTGTCTCTGATAAAAATTGTCGTGTATTTGTACGTACAAATCCATACTCATCAAATTGTACTTTGGATGGTCAGATCCACTTACATTTTAATAATATAGGACAATTTTCACCAAAATCCACTTGAATAATTTCTTGGATGAATCCAACAAAATTTCTTCTCAATTTCATGAAGAAATTCAGCACTAACAACACAATCACAATTTTCCTTTCCTTTGTCTTTTTCTTCCACTCTTAAATGACTACCATACATTCCACTAAAATGCATAGCCCATAAATGTGGAGGTCGTGAAAGATCGCTTTCCTCTGCTGTTATATATTGACCTTCTTCTTTTGCATCACTGATTGCATTAGCAATCCATTCTTCAAATTTTGGAAAAGAATCACCTCCAATCAAATCATGATGTCTGTGCCTTTGAGGTCGATGTTGCATCCAAGTTTGATTCTCTTCTTCATATTTTCTACATAGAATAATGACGTACAAATAGAAAGATTAATAATATAAATGTGTAAATGCAATTGAGTAAATAAATTATTGTGTAATTTTTTTTACCCATGCCACTTATCGAACGAAGATGTGTTTTGAAGAATAAAGACATGTATTGCACTTCTTTCTTGATATGATAGCTTGAAGCAACATCCATTTCCTTCTAATACTTCACCTACAACTCTCTCATCTTCGTCATCATCCCATACACGTCGATTGACATTTTTAAAATCCTTCATTTATTCTATGCAAAATCCCATGGCCTCTTGCATTGAATATCCCTCAGACATGATGCCTTCTAGTTTTTCCCTAGTACAAACAACTTTTTTCAAAATCTTCATATATCATTCTATAGGATACATCCATCTCGTTCTTACTGGGCCACAGTGCTCTAGTTCATATTCTAGATGTATCAAAAGATGCATAGAAATGTTAAAGATTGTTGGTGGAAATTCTCATTCCAATAGACAAAGGACTTCAACAACCTCCTCCCTCAAACTATCAAAGTTTGAAGGATCTAATACATGTAAACTCATTCTCTTTAATATTAGGCCCAACCTTATAATTTCCAATCTTGGCCCCTTTTCCAAACTTGATATATTTACCACAATAGGTAAAATATTCTCGATTATGACATGATAGTCATGGGTCTTGAGGCCTCTTAAGCTATTAATGTCAGTTTGGCTTTTGATGCTACTACTTACATATCCAGTGGGAAAGCGAGTCTGAGACATCAACTGTAAGAATTGTGCACGTTGTTCCTTTGTCCAGACATAAGGAGCACTCAGTTTTCTATATTTTTCATTATCATATTTTTCAACCCAAATATTTTGACGAATCCTTATTTCTCAAAAGTCTTCACGTGATGAAATAGTATCAAGAGCACCAAAAAGAGTTTCTATGATAGCATAAGCTATATTTTTCTCAATATGCATAAAGTCAATAGTATGCCTAATGGCTATATCTTTAAAGTATGGTAACTTATACAATATGCACAACCATTTTGTACTGCTTTCATTACATGGATCATATCTACTACCAAAAATCCCATAATTTTCAATAAATGACATTCTTTTTTGTCCATTCTAAACAATGTAATCACATGTTATTAGCAATGGCACTTCACAATTATCTTCTTGACCATTGAAACGTGTTTTTTGTCGACGATATGGATGATCCATTTTAAGGTAAGCACGATGTCCACAATAAATACACTTACACAAACTTCTTGAGTGCCTCACAAAATCCTTAAAGTTGCAAGTAGGACATCCATGGTATCCATGAATAGAGAGACTAGACAATGTGCCATATGTAGGAAGATAATGATTTTAAACAATAAGGAAGCTCTTAAAGTGAATTTGATTGAATGACCATCCCTTAAAGATTTAATTGCTTCAATTCCTTTCCACAATTCCATTAGCTTATCATATAATGGCTCTAGATAAGCATCTATTGTATCTGAAGTCACACTTTTATTTCTTGGTATAATCAATGATAACATTAAGAAAAATGGTTTAGTTTCTAACCATGGAGACAAGTTATAATTTATTAGAAACACTGGCCAAGTTGACCATTTAGTACTTTTATCTGAGAATGGGTTCACCCCATCTAGAGCCAAACCCAACCTTATATTATGAGGATCTTGAGAAAAATCAGGCCATCTGTTATCAAATTCCATCCATGTCTTAGAATCAAGCACATGTCGTTGTTTTCCATTAGTGCTCTTATTTTGGGCATGCCACTACATAGGTTCAACAATGTATCTGCACCTATACATTCAAAGTAATCATGGGATTATCGAAAAGTGGCAAAGAACCTTTCTAGGAACCACAGCTGATTTCAACCCTTTTCTATACCTTGGTTCATGAAATTTCAGACATTCACTCTCATTTGCAAGATTTTTGCAAAATAATACACAACCATTCACACATGTGCGGATGTTTTCATACCCCAAGCCAAGCTTACTGATTTTCTTTTTACATTGACTTTGTTTTGTTGGCAATGTGGAGTCGGCTGGTAACAATGAACTTAATAATGCCAATAACTAATCTACACTCTCATTTGTCCAACCATGCACCACTTGCAAGTTAAGAATTTGAAGGATTTTTTTCAAATGACTTAACTTGCAATTAGCATACACAAGCTTTAAAGCATCATGCATTGACTTGGCCCAATCATCATTTAGATCCTCATTCAACATTCTATCAACTTCAAACCCTTCGTCAAACATTTATGCCTCTTCATCTATGTTTGTTTCCTCTTCATCTCTCATAGTCTAAAATTATATCATATCTTCATAATAATTGTAAGCCCAAGGGCTTATACCACTATGCCCATATATTATCATATGTCGATAAATCATTTTTTTTTTTCAGCTTTTCACCAAGATATTTTTTACATGGACATGGATATTTTTCAATGTCCCTCTCATCAGCTACTCTCTCATCATATGCATGATATTGATCCGTAGTAAACCTTTGATGCTCATCCATCTATAATATTATGCATTCCCATATTAATTTAGTTTCTGATTTAAAGAAAAAAACATAAATCTGAAAACAAAGATGTCAAAATATTGTTGAAAGTAGTCACTTTTAGTAAAAACCATAACAAAAAGAAGTGATGTGGAGCTAGAGGAAGAAAACTCAATCAATCAATCTCATTCAACAAAACTGAAAACATTGTTTGTTTGATTCACATCACTATTTCACTTTTCCCTTCATAATACTCTTGAATCAAGACTATCAAACTGAGAATAAGGCACATAATCACTTGAAGTTTCCACAAATATCCTTTATCAGCATTAAAAATGACCAATCCAATCTTTACCAAACACAAATAACCAAGTTTGTTACTCATTTCCACCAACAAAACACAAACTTCATTGTGTTCAGTCAATTTCCTAATTTTTCCCACAAAACTCAGCCTAGGGCATCACCAAAACCATAGAAAACCTTATTCAAATTCTATGAAACCTTGGATATTGTAAAAAAACTTCAAAATGAATCATTTCACAAAGTTATAGAATTTTCCACCATACAAATTAGAAGAAATCACAATTTTTTGTATGCAACCCCAAAAACCCTATGTTCAAAACAATTTTTAGAAATGGACTTGTTTGACCCTTTAAATGGCATTATTAAAATTACTGGTAAAAATAAAGTTTTCCCAAAACATCAAGATATTTCCATACATCCAAGTTTCAGATCTGTACAGGTTCGTACCTGGCCGTACTAATATGTTTTCTAACTGCAATTTCTGGAAAACATTTTCTGAAATGACTGTCTTCACCAAACACAAAATAACTTTCACAAAACTTTGAGTTAGAACCTCAAAATTGATCCATTTGAAAGATAATTCAAACTACCATTGATTCCAACAGGTTTCAGATCAACTAGAGCCTATATGGATCCGTACAATGAAAGAAAAGTTCAGAAAAAAACATTGTATTTTGATGAATGATTTGATTATAAACTTTTCCAACCAACAACAACAACCAAATTTCGAGACTTTTGAGGATTATTATACCCCATACAATCAATTTCTAACAAAATCCATGTTCATAACTGACTTATAACCTTCTTTGACCTTTCAACTTCCAAAAGTTGTAATTTTCCAAAACTTGCTTGACAACTTTTACACTTTTTGTGCAACTTTTGCATTTTGACACAAAATGACTCTAAATATCCCAAATACATCATGGATGGTCTTATTAGACCTAACATCATCTAAGAATTTACCCACTAAAATCCTCAAAAACCCTTGATTACATGTTTTTTGCATTTTCTAAGCATTTTGACAACATTGACAAAAAAAATTTCAATATATGACAAAATGAACTCGTAATCACCTAATAACCTACTGAATGACTCAAACATGTTAAATATGGTCTAAATGACCTTATGACATGACCCAAACACCATGTAAATCAAATATTTACAAAATGGCCTCATGGAGGCATGAATTCCACTAGGTGCTCCTACACCAAGAAGAGGATATAATGAGTCATTGTTCTGAGATCTATCTTACATTCATTTGAAGTTTACCTACTAAGAATGGAATATTTTTGTGTTTCCTATCAACTTACTTTCAGTAATGAGGGTTTCAAATTACCTTTGAATTCACTGCAGAGGGCCTCGCTGACTTCAAATTCATTGCAAAAAATTTTGAATTCCTTGCCCGCCTTTTCAAAAGTCTCCAGGTCCTATCCAAACAAGCTTTATTGCCCATGCAAGTGCTTCAATACCTATCCTTGGGAATAAAAAATGTCAACAACAATCCAATTTCATTCCCATGCTAACAATTATACATTTTACAAGTTTTATGACTTATAAATATAGACAAGTTATGTAAACCACTAGATAAATAACATTTAAAGGTTTGTCGTCTTTGACTTATAATCCGTTTTTGAGTTCAACTAATACAACTATTTTTTTTTCGATTTATTTTCATGGTTGTTACTTATGTAACTTTTACTTTCATATCCCTTTGAGCTGCTTTCTGTATTTCTTTCTTCTGTGTTGGTTGTGTTATGAAAGTAAAACTTGAAAGTGACCCTGCTGATAAGATTTGAGTCTTTAGTTGTTTACTTGTTTTTGTGATATTTGACTTTTGAGTCTTAATATATAAGTTTAGATGTTTATCTAGATTGATGTGGATCTTGCAAATTCCAGATACTTAAAGCCGAAACATGATTGAGCCTTGAAAGTGGATTGATCCACAGATAACATTATGGCGAGTGATAGAATGTAATGTTCATCGTGGGTCATGAATGAGTGGAGGTGATACAAAATATTTAAATATACCAGTAACAGTCATATGGTGTTAATTAGTTAATGTAAATGCGACATAAGGATTTATTAGATACAAGTGAGTTGAAGGCCAGGAGTATTTTGTCTGATTGTCAAAGAGGACAAACTTAACATAGCCATACACTCATAATTGATTTTGGATCACAAGTGTTTGTGTTCAAAATCATCTCTTAGAAATGCATGATATATATCTTCTACAATTATTTCAACACGCTGCAAGTATTTCTTGACAAGCTTATCTTTAGGTTCACCTAACTTAGAATTACATGTCAAATCCTGCAATGCTTTTTCCTTGGTGAGTTAGTTGTGTTCCTTTTTGTTCATAAGGAACATATTTGTAATTAATGTTGGTTTGTCTCTTTTGATGTGCATCTATTTCAGGCCTATAGTCAAATGGATTCTAGAGAGGTTGTGTTTGGTGGAGGCTCATCAAGTAATATTTTCGAGTAATTCTTTAATTGGAAAATATATCCTTATTTTCTATAATTTTATTCTATTTGGTAGAGTGGCTCTGGGGATAAGGATTTTAAATGTTTACACAACTCTATGAAGAAGTCATGCTTTCTTTATAAGAGTGTCTCCAAAATTTACTTCCAAATTACCATGAGAAATCCCCTAAAAACTGTGGTTATAGGAGGGTGTGGGAGGTGTGCTCAGTGAATGTGATGTATATGTTATCCAAAAAACAACTGAGTTGGTTCCTACAAAAGAACTTTGGACAATTTGACTAACTAGATAGGCATGTATTAGTAGTTTCAAGTGTAGCAGAGCCTATTCAATCATGGGAAATGTTAGGAGATTCATTTGTCTCTCTAACAAAGAGTTTTTTCAACCATTGCAAATTTGCAACTAGCTTGAAACAGTATCTTCATTATTGAAGAACTAGCATTCGTCTTGTCATAATTCTTTGGTAGAACTGTAGTAACATGGGGATACTATAAATAATTTTATAAATTAAGGATTAACATTGATCTGGTCAAGCTAAATAATGAACACCATATATATGTGGTATTTGTCTTCTTGGAGACAACAAGCTTTATTCAGTTATCCATTAGTGATTCTTATTCTCTCTTATTTTTTTGTATGATCTATGCATGTTATTTTTCATTGTCCTAGTTGTTAGAACTGAAAAATTTCACATTTTTCACTAGCCTCCACCCACCAATCCTCCACATTCCACAAAAAATTATCACATTTTAATTTTATTATCAACACAAATTGTTGAAATTTGTGTGACAAGATCCATTTTTTAGCCCACATTGCCAAATTGTCACACCCATAAATAAGTTTGAGACTCCATAAATTTTCCTAAGTAAAAATTAGCACTATTGACCTAACAATGCGTCATCGGTGGAACCCCCATCATAGCCTCGCCAATGGCCCAATGAAAATTGTTCATAAGCTAGTATCGGTGTAAAAACACCCTATCAGGCTAACTCCTAAGGCATTCCCCCCGATAGACCGATAGAGTCAACAAAAGTAAGCACATCATTGTAACACATGAACATCAGTGGAACGAATGTCTACATTCCCCTGATGGCCCAATATGATCATAAATTATCAAGAATTACTATATATCAATGGAATTAATGTGTATCGAGGTAATATATTTTGGTGTCCCGCCGATAGACCGAAGGAAAATTGTTCATCAGTGGAATAAGGATTGCAGTCTTGCCGATACAACGATGATGATTGATTGCTAACTAATGTGAAATCTCAAGGAATTGTTGAGATATTTAAAAATAAATGCTTCCCCCTGATGACAAGACTGAAACAGGTGGTGTATTTATGAGCCAGAGTTGAAGTGAATTATATCACAAGTTGACCGCATAATTGTTGCACTTCTGGAAGATTTCACTGAGGAAAGAAGTAGAAAGGAAAATCTTGGAGTTCTCATGTAGCAAAAACCAGTGGAGACAAGACCCAAGTAAGTACACTAATCCTGACTAAGAAGTTGTATTTTTCAAAAGATTAAGAATTCGAACAATGGAGGAAAATGCAGAAAAACCCAAAGCTAAGAAACAAAAAACTGAGAAGAAAATCTTGAATCAAGACCTAATAGATCAATGCCCTGGGTCGGGGCCAAGACCCAGGAGGGGTGCTCAAATGAATCCTTCAATGGATATACTATTAGATAAACATAAAGGCTTGGGGGATATTTGGACACCACGACGCGGGTATGAGCTTTTCATGTATCATTGCAGGAAAAAATTTAGGTTTCAGCCAATCTGCAACCCGTGGAGGTTGAACTTGGGAAGACTCATGGTGCCCAATGTATTTGTAAATGTAGAATTAATTAAAGCTCTAGCTAGCAGATATGACCCCAAGAGGAGAACTATCCAAGCACATAATGGGGATGACATGCTTGTTATTTTTGAGTATTTAATTTCTAATGTGTTTCAATTGGAATGTCCTATGAACTTTCCATTCACAATTAGAGATCTCTTGATAGAGTATCACCATATGGATACCAGCTACAAATGATGGAAACTACCCTTGCATAGGCCTAAGAATGAAGGAGGCCAACTCAGGAGGTTTTCGAGTAATGAAAACCCTTCTTTTCATGAGGACTTGTTTGAAAAATATTTTAGATACACTTATTATTCAGCTGGTCAGTTCTTGGGGGTAGAGGTCCCATCCCTCATGTTTATTGCCCCAATGGTCTTAGTTGCATACATACAAAGAAATGATGCTAGGTCATTCAATTATGCTAGATACTTGGCCAATTACCTAAACCAAGAGCTTGAAAAGATTAAAAACAACAATGAATATATTCATTTCAAACATTATTCTTTTTTCATGCATTTTCTCATGAACGAGGAACATGTTAGAAGGGTTTTGATTCAATAATTAAGAATAAAAGATACAGATGAAAATGGGAACCTCAAACCTATACAGATGTGGACTTCACTGTGGGATAGTCGATTTGGTAGATCTCATTATATTTATTTTGAGGAGTTTTTTTGTGAAACCATTAATGGAGTGGCTCGGATACCCACGTGATTATAACTTATCCCCACAAGTGAAAAAGTTTCTAAGACCAAAGGAAAATGACCCAAGGAAAAAGGTGGATCATAATTGGGGAGACTGGTATGCTTTTCTTGATTGAACAATGATTAGGGTTTATGGGTTTGAAGGAACTCCACACTTGTTGCCACGAGTAGTTCCTGATAGAATTGCCTACTTAGAAATTGTGAGGCAATTGGAAAAATTTGATGCCAAAAACCTCAAAGGACAAAACAAACAATCGATCATGCCTAGTACCTTATGCTTTGGAGACTTTACAGTAGTTGCAAATGAGGGATATGAGGAAATTGATGCTAAATTAGCATAGTATAACCTCCCTCTAGGTAAGAAAAGGAAAAAAATTGATGCAGAAGGCTTTATTCACAAAGCAAGGTTATCACAGGGGTTATCAAGATATGAACATGTATTCTCAATTGAAGATGTAATCAGAAACCATGATGAAGCCTCTACCACTAAAAGAATGACTGCATATAATAGGGTTATGCTTGCATAGGAATGGAAAAGAAGAAATGTCCCATCTTATGCGAAGGCATTTGGTGAAATACAGGATCCTCTAGCAAGGATTGAGCAACTCATTGCTCATATGGATGAAGTGGTAAAGAATGTGCCTTCATTTGTCTTTGATGCCCCTCATGCAACCTATTCAGGAGTGTAGGCTGATGATATAAAGCCCTTAGATTATATCCCTTCACAACCAACTCCTGATGTGGGTTTTTCTGTAGATACTGATATGAGTGAAGAAGAGGAGAGTGATGAGGAAAGTGATGAGGAGGAAGAGAAAGTACAACAAATAAGTTCTCTTGTAATTGTACGGTATGAGTCTCCTCAGGAACACAATGTTGTAAGATTTGAAGCATCAGATGATGTTAGGGTCAAGGCTGGACAGGAGTTCATTTCTTATGGAGATTTTGTTAAGTCTCCTAAGTTTAAATCATTTTTTTATGAATATAAAGGCAAGAAAATGAGACAAAAGATGTAGGATGTCACTCCTGAACGAGAAGCTATTGTTTTGAAAGAATTGAAAAAAGAAATAGACAAAGATATGGAGTCCATCACTCCCAAGAGAGGGAGAGAGTTACTCTAAGAAGCTGGAGTATTGCTTTTTCCCAGATGGGATATAAGCTCTACAATTGTGTTTGATAGTTTCAGAAAGAGAGGAGATAAAATAATGAATTTAACAGAGGAAGCAAGTGACAAGATGTATTCAGGATCTGGATACAATCCAGATGAGGCCACCTTGCTTATTTGGTCATTGTACCCCCATGACAAAAGACTAGTTGTGATTGATAATCCAAACCAAATGTTTGGACATATCTTGGTTCAAAGAGTAGGGGATACCAACCCCATGGAGACAACAAAGTTGAATTTCAATGTGGAAAAGTTCACCAAGGCACAAATTGATAAGATGGTTAAAGAAAATGATAGGTTGAAGAAGGAATTAGCACATCAAAGAGAAATATCATCTTCCTCTTCCACACTAGAATTGTATTCCCCATGGCTTGAGAAAGATAAGAGAGTATTAGATGCAATGGTTGATACAACTTATTGGAAACAGTGCCACCTGAAATCTTTGGAAAAATGTAAAGAATTGGAGAAGGAAGTCAAAACCATCAAGTATAATACTCCATCCGAAATGATAAAGGGAAGATTCAATAAGATGATGAAATGTGCAAATGAATATTGGAGGCAATTTAAACAGGTACACTTAGCAATAAAGGAGAATGAATTATTATAGGGGAGAATAATCGAAAAGAGACAAGAGCTTCAAGACAAGAAAATCCTGAAAGGACAGATAATGTAGACACATAAAAAATTGGTAGAAACACACAATGGATATCATAATAGGCTCATGGAGGATCTTGACTGCTTCAATTCAACTTTGACACTCTATGATGATATGGGAAATCTTTTAGAATATGATGATTGGAAGGAAGACTTTAATGTTCTTTTGACTATTGCATTACAAGAGATCAATGACGAGGATACAATTTTACAAAATACTCACAACCAACTCGAGAAGATGATGTATAGGGAGTATGATATGAGAGAAGTGATCTCCAATGCAGATACTTGTGCTGAACAAGAATACATTGATCACCTCTCTGCATTCAATTTGTTCCTCAACCAAACTATGGATACACCAGACACAACAGGGAAACCATTGGGATGAAAGGAGTCAACCGATAGCATGAGCACCATATCATGGAGTAGAAGCCTTGAACAGATCTTAGGTGGTCATGGACTTCTGCTCGGAGATCAACAAATCAATGCATTTAGTTGCTGTAATATTTTGTTTTCTTAATTATGTTTAGTTATCAAACAACATGACTTTTTGTAACGGGTCTGTAGCTTGTTGCCTCTCACATATATACCTCTCACATATATAAGAGAGACCAAGACCTGAATAGATCATCATCACATCATTTCCATTTTAGGGTAGGCATTAGTAAGAAGATGGATTGCACCATTTCGCCCATCCATCTCATATCAAAAACTACTATTATAATGCATATTATTCAAAGATAAATATAATGGAGAAGGTTATGCATAATTGTTGATTTTCTTTCAAGTGTTCAACTATTGTGTGGATTTATATGCTTATATGTTATTTGACTGTCTTTGAAGTGGTTGTTTATGTTATTAAAATTGAGTGTGTGGAAATACATTTAATTTGTCAATACACATTTGTTGTAGTTGTGTGATGTTGTTGACTGGTTTCGATGTGCAGAAGAATTAAAATTCATTTTAAGAAATCAAATTTGATAGGTTCCTGTTTGGATTAAAGTCCTTTTGAATAAATTGTCTTAATTGGTTTCCTTTCACACTTGAATTAAATCCTTTCACAACTTCACAGTAGCATGAGGGGATATCACTAGGATTACTAAGAAGAGTCTAAATAACAGGCATACTTGCACGTTTGCATAAGGTGCAAACATTCAAAGTGCCCAACTATTCGAGTTAAGCTAAAGAGTGAATCTACCTATCTTATAGAACCCTATCTCCAAAATCATCATTCATCCCTCCACTCCATCCACCCAATATAAGTAGGAACTGGTCATAATTAGATATTACATACAAGATACAACTCACAGACTTGAACTCTCAATTACTCTCAATAGTATTTAGTCATTAAAACTTTGCATCTGCTTCATCTCATGTGCCATAGTAAGTAGACTACTCAATCTAGGAACCATATCTATCTGCAAATATGCCTTATTGTTTAGGTATACCTGCCTATGTTTGGTAGAGCCTGAAGAGTAGAAGGTAATTAGTCTTTCTTACCTTGTTCAGGTGTATTAAGGGATTGGCACCCCCTTATGGTTTAAAACCTGCACTTTGAGACCTAACACTAGTGATGATGGCCCAGGATTTTTCATCAAAATATATGCATGACTTCCATGATTTAACTACATCTCACTGTCCTTGCCATGATGAGAAGGTAGAGGTAGATTTCAATAAGAGCCTCCATTGTTTGAATTGGCATCAAACAATACCTTCAACCTTAACTTATGCCATTCAATATAATGGAATCTCCCCAATTGTCTGTATTGTTTAATCACACAATAAGGGGCCTTTAGAGCCCAATGGTACCTACCCAATCTACATATACCTTCGGTGTAATGAAAATCACAGGTAGAAGTGAAAGTGTTAGGAAGGTAGGTCTATTTTATCTAGATTTTTTTCATTGTCGAAATATGTCTACCTTAATTGATGCAAATCTATTCATGATATTTATACATGATCACTATTGCTATCTATGCTCTACTAGTTTGATATGTCCATGATTTTTTTCCTACAGTACTTGACTAACGACTCTCTATAAATAACCCAAGTATAGTGCTTTAATTGCTTTCAAACATAAAGTGGGTGGTAAGTGTTGCTTTATGTGATAACCATGCATGACTTAGTTAAGAAATGGGAATCTCACTTATAAGATTTTCTCAATGAATTGGGATCCTGTATGCAAATACATGATGTCTATATTTTTGTTTTTCCCTTTTTAGGTCCACTCTTGAAAGCTCCTAAGTGGTTGAAGAGACCAGTTGGTGTTAGTTTTGGATTTGGAGGAAAGCTTGCTTCATTTCAGCCTGGTACAACGTCACAAAGTGTTGTTGGCTCTTCTAAGGTAGAGTACAATTTATTCTTTGGTACATGTCATTAAGATGATATATGGTCTTATTTTTCAGCTAATTTCATAAGTATATATACACAATCTTGTTACCAAGGATAGTCTAGTGATTCGTTCAATAGAGTTTGAAGCTAAAATAGCAAATGGTGAGAAATCATCATTGTGAGCTTTGTGCAATAAGAAGTCTTAGGATTCTCAGTTACTTATTTGTGGATAATTTTTGAATGGGATTAATAACAACTTACATTCATTTGTATTGTTTCACTTGTAAATTTTTGGTTTCTGCATTGATTTAGTTTGGAAGAAGAGAGGGAGACATGGAATTTCCTAAGAGTCATGTTTGAATATGAAGGAAATGCTAGGACAAAGCTACTTGAGAACCTTGGATTTCAAGTGTAGTCAATAGAGAATCAAGACTTATAGGAGGCTCAATCTGCCAACATTGATGATATTAGTAGTGAAATAATCAACAATGTCACTCTTGATGATACAACACCATTATATCCACCAGTTCGGTTAAAAGGTGGACAAGATGTTACATCCCCCAATGAATTGGGATCCTATATGCAAATACATGATGTCTATCTTTTCATTTTTCCCTTTTCAAGTGCACTCTTGAAAGCTCCTAAGTGGTTGAAGAGACCAATTGGTGTCAGTTTTGGATTTGGAGGAAAGCTTGCTACATTTCGGCCTAGTACAACATCACAGAGTGTTGTTGGCTCTTCTGAGGTAGAGTAAAATTTATTCTTTGGTACATGTCATTAAGATGATATATGGTCTTATTTTTCTGCTATTTTCATAAGTATATATACACAATCTCGTTACCGAGGATAGTCTAGTGCTTCATTCAACAGAGCTTGAAGTTGCAATAGCAGATGGTGAAAAATCATCATTGTGAGCTTTGTGCAATAAGAAGTCTCAGGATTCTTGGTTAGTTATTTGTGGATACTTTTTGAATGGGATTAATAACAATTTACATTCATTTGTATTGTTTCACTTGCAAATTTTTGGTTTCTGCATTGATTTAGTTTGGAAGAAGAGAGGAAGACATGGAATTTCCTAAGAGTCATGTTTGAAGATGAAGGAAATGCTAGGACAAAGCTACTTGAGCACCTTGGATTTCAAGTGCAGTCAACAAAGAATCAAGACTTACAGGAAGCTCAATATGCCAACATTGATGATATTAGCAGTGAAATAATCAACAATGTCACTCTTGATGATACAACACAATTAGATCCATTAGTTCAGTCAAAAGGTGCACAAGATGTTCAATCCCCCAGAGACAATGGTGAGGAGTTTTATTGATAATTTGCATAGTTTGAAAGAAGATTCCTCACTTCCTCTCACTGAAAATGATTTTGTTGTTGGGAAGGATACCCTAGGCAATGGAGAAGAGGTGCAACATGAAGCTACTAAAGATTCGACTAAACACTCAAAATGTGATAAAGACATTCAAAGTTCTTTAGTTGTTGGTGATTATAAGGGAGAATTCATGCAATGCCTATCAACAAACAAGATGGCAGATGCACTTCTCATTGCTCATGTCAGGCAGAGTTCTTTACGGGAGAAAACTCGTGATGAATATTTAAGAAAAATGAATTGTTCCTATCTTAATGTTATGCTTCTATACTAATTACATGGCATTTGCAACGTATTAAATGCTTTTAATGTTTTATGTTTTACCCTCCTTCTTGTATTCAACTATCTATATTTTAGAAGGCTAATTGGCTCTGTTTATCTAAAATATATTTCTTTCTGTGGAATATTTTTTGACTTAACACTATTAGTGCAGGTGGTTTCTACTATGGTCAATAATGATCTTATTGGCCTTGTGAATAGCAAGCCTTTAAAATCTTGGAAAGAAACTCTTGCTTTACTTTGTACACTAAGTGTTTTTCCCCATAAAAATCAATTAAACAAAAAATTATGTAAATTGGATAATGCAATTTTGATTTGGAGCAAATTGTACTTGACAATAAGTTTTTTTAATAACTCATTTCTAAAATCTGTGAGTTGTAGTTTGAAGTTTTTGATATAATGAGAAAGCGTAAAAATTTATGCATTGTATCATAAAGTTGTGTACAATATTTCCAAACATTTATCATAGTTGTATCATAGATACAAGACTTGGACGTAAAATAGTCTTGGTAGGCTGATTTTTGACTTAAGACTTGGAGGACTTGGCACAGACTTGGTAGGCTGACTTTTTGACTTGGACATTGAAGGTAGGTTTTCAAATCAAATAAACCCTACCCCACAGAGTGATGTGTGTTTTCCATTATATTTTCATTGAATTATCTTGGAAAAGAAATAAAATTAGCTATGATGGTTTTTTGTTCACTATTGCCAATTGATTCTAAGTTTTCTTTAAGAGGCTTGGGGTTGTAAGATCAAAGGGGTCTCTTGTAGTCAATAGAGAAAGAAAGTCAATCCTTGAAGAGATTGTAACAAAGATGTGATAATCACAAAGCACAAGGTTCAAAGCAATGAGATCATAATGTAAAAACAAAAGAGAAAAAATATGTTTTTATCAGAACAATTATTTTAAGGATTGACTATGAAGAACAATCATCATAAGATAGCAGTGAATACAAAAAATGGCAGTGCCAATGAGTTATCAATACAATGAATAAAGAGTTCCAATTTTCAATGCATGATAATAGTAGTCCAAGGAATGCAAGGGATAGGAATGAAAGACAATATATAGAGGGAAAATAGTTGCAAATGATCATTGTTATATCAAAGCAAATGAGTGTCAGAGGATCATAGCAAAATGAAGGAGATAATAGCAGTTGTTATGAATGCCATGTGACCCGATATCATGCACAAAGAAGATGTAGAAGACCATGGAACAGAGTGAAAAGGGGTCAAAGTCAATGAGATTCATTCAATTTCAAAGAGCATTATCATTATATCAGTGAAAGCACAAGATTGTAACATCAATGAAGCAATAGAAAGCAAGAACAGTATATGCAACATCAGGATCACTGTCATAAAGGATGAAGATCAACATGAGGTTTCAGGATTCAAGATTTCCACTTACCTTTAGATTGTAACCTTGTGTAATTTTCTACCCTTTCTTGAATGATACTAGTGTTACAACCCAGAAAATGCTACTCAACAAGCTCTGGCATTACAAAAATGGAAACCACCACTCTTTTCATTCAATGGTTGTTTCCTTCGTCAAACTTGCAATTGGAAAACGAGAGCTAAAATACCAAATTGTTGATTAAACTTCGAAAATTCCCTCCAATGTGCAATCACAATGTTTTATGCCAAAAATCAACTGCCTGAGATTCCCTCCAAATGCATACAAGACCTGATAAACCAAGGAACCAAAAATACCTTCTTCTTTTTTTGTCTACCAAAAATACCTATTGCTAAAATGCACCAAAAAAAACTATTGTGTGGAAGGCATGCAAAAATTAATCTTCATTTTTAGGGGAAAAAAAATCATCTATCTACATTGTCATTTTAATATAGGTTGTGAAAATTAAGATAAGCATGATGTGCTCCTAAAATTACTAGAGTTCAAACTTGTATAAAAAATAACATCTATAAAAATGATCAACACACAATTGATTTCATAGATTATAAAATAATTCTATTTTTAAAAAATAATTAACAATATAAAGCTTGAAATAAATTTTTTTTGCATACCAAAAGTGATCATTGTTATTTCTATTTTGTATTATTAAGATGGTCGAGTATATCAACAAGTGAAGATAGAAGTGAATCAATTTCTTCATTTTTATTGCAATTGGATTTTTTAAATCATATTTTATTAGTGAAATTGACCACAATTGCTCTTTGATACATTTGACATGCTAACACAACAGGAAAATCAAACTGGCTTCAAATCATAGTTAAAAACATTAACAATTCATTAACATAATTAATGAGTAATAAAAGTTAAAGAATGTAAATGTTTCTAAATTTTTTTATAAAATATGTGAAGGCCTTAAGACTGCACCGAGAGGCAATTCCTTCCACGCAATAGGTATTTTTAGTGCACCAAGCAACCTAGGCGGCCAAATGGCTCACTTAGGTAGGGGTCCCATGAGGGGGGCTTAAGCTCTATGGATTGTGGTCAAATTCGAAAGAAAAAGGAATAGAGGAGTAATAGTCATTTATTTAGTCATTAATTTAGCCATATATTTAGTCATTTATTTATTCATTTGTATTTGTCTGATATTAGTCATTTATTTAGTCATTTAGTTGTGATTTTACCCAATGACAAAATTAGTCACTTATAAATGACCAAATTAGTTATTTATTTTCCAAATACTACTAGTGTTAGTCACGTGACTAAAAGTTTTAGTCATGTGACTAAAATTTTTAGTCACGTAGTCATTTATTTGCCAAATTCTACTAGTGTCAAGGCTTTTTTTTGGATTTTTGGTTTTTCAAATGTTTTAAGATTTTGGGATTTTTTAATTTTTTTGAGTTTTTTAAAGTTTTGAAAGCCTATACTAATAAAAAGATACAAGATTAAAAATATAAGGCTCAAAAAGAATAACGTCCCCATTGGGTTTTAGATGGGGAGGTTTTACTCTAACAAAAGTAGACTAAAAAAAAATGTGAACAAGTATAAATTAATCAAGTGGGAGTGTTAACTTAGTGTAGGCTCATTGCACAAGCACTAATACCCTAATATCGGTGTGAGACACCTCTCTTTCGAGAGTGGATAGCTAGAGGTCTAGTGGCACAAGCCGAATACAACAACAAGCTTACCTTCCCTCTATCCCTCATAGGCTAGGGAAGCCAAACCCAAGAATTTCTATCTCAACTCAGGGGAGTACATGGTGAGTAGCTTTGGGGATGATATTTTACGCTACACCACACTAAGAAATGGTTGAAATGTCTTAAACTAGGCTATACAAGATTTCTAGAAGAATCCTCTATATGCCACAAGGACACATGAGGCGTAATCTATGAATTTTAAAGTGCAAGAAAGTCAAAAAACTGGGAGAAGAGGGTAACCTACCCTTCTCCTTCACTTCCCCAAGGTATAAAGTTCTAGGGGCTTACCTTGAATGAGAAATTCATAACTTCCAAGAGGTACATCTTTCCATTCACCCCCTGCTATTTATACTCCATTGGAACATTGGAGTTGAGGTCATCCTCTAGGGTGATGAAATCCATAGACATCCCCCTAGAAAGAAAAGGAAAAAGTGGTGTTTCTAATTCTCAAGATCACGTAAAGCGTGCGAGAGAAGAGCATGCACACACACTCTTTCAGGATTGAAAGATACTTGTTCTTTAATTAGCCAAATCAAAATATGAGTTATTCTTTTTAATCCCACATAGTAATAGTTTAAAAAGGCACTAAACAAGCAAGGCACATAAAAAATAAAATGGTTTATAAAATTATCTTTTTAATTTTTTCCTACAAAACCAATTTTGTTAGAAGTTTTTTTTTTATTTGACTTGTGAAAAAGGATTGTTTACATGTTTTGCTAATTCATGGTGAAAAGGTGCTACATTAAATGATTAGTGAATACATATACAAAATATTATTTCAAACTAAAAATTAACTACACCATTATATTGCTTATGATTTTTTTGTGAAATATTTAAAAAATCATTAAAAAGCAAGTTTGCATGTGTGCTTGCTTGAAGTTTGAAACTGAAACCTTCACTTTGTCTGATTATACTTGATTTATTGTTTTTTATTTAAAGAAATGACTTGATTCATAGCATGCATATCAGAACTAGCTTTCCAATGCGTACAAAACTTGACAATCTGATTAGTGGTTTGAAAGTTATGTTTGTTTTATGCAGGTTGGCATTTTCAAAAATTACGAAGGGGAGGAGTAAGCAATCTCACCAAGTGATTAATCCTCTATAAATTAATTTTCTAATCAGAAAATAGAACAAAATTAATTACCAATATAATTTTAAAATATGAAGTAGTAAAATTGTAGTCAAAAGTACAAATCTGTATAAATATACAAATTAACAAAGAAAGTGCATGAAAAGGTGTTTTTAAAGTTTAAAATGTTATCCTGCACCAATATATGGACTATTATATATGAAGATTCATTTCTCGACCCTTCCAAACACAACTATGATGTTTGTTTCTCCTCAAAAATCTCCTGAAAGTGTGATTTTCACAACCTCTTGAAAGTACCTACAACCTACAAGATAGAAAAATACTTGTAAGTGTGAAATAAGTAAATAAGTAAAACAACTAAAGCATAAAAAACTTGAAAGTGTCTCATTGTCTCCTATCTCCAAAGATTTATCAAGTCACAGAGGGCTCTCAGATTTGTAAGCACCGTAACTATTAAAATGCCTATCTAGAGAATGGAATTGATGCTAAATGGAATGATGTGATGATTGATAATGAAACTAAAAAGCTATGATACTACTATAATCTATTCTAACATGAAACCTGATAAATGAAATCTATAGTAAAACTATGATGTTGTCATGATGTGAATTCTACTGATGCTTATGATTGCTATGATGTTAAGATACTATTGCTATTGCTATTGATATGATTGCTTGATTGCTATGAATGTTGCAGAGTAAGTTTGCACAAAGATTCAAGGTCCATTTCTTGTGAAAAGAAGTTGTATTTATAGATTTACGACAACAGTTTTGTGATGGGGTAGCACAATAGAGGCCTGGATTCAATCTTGAGATTTGAAGGGTGAGAGATGAAGAATATGGAGCTGATGAAGGGAATGGTTTATCCCCATGAAAACATCAGGCAAGATGATAGGAAAGATCAGAGGAAGAAGATTTGAGAGATTGATTCAAATTTATCTCCAATTTGTCTCCACAACTTCCTGTGAATGTCAGTTGAAATAAATTGGATTTTGGAATATCAAATTTGGTAGGTGAGTGAATAGAGGAATTTGCTTTATGCCTTTATTTAAATATTTTGATTTTATTTAAATTAGCAAAAAGGGGAATAAATAATTTAATAAAACAAACTATAGAAGTTGTTTATTAAATTAAATAGAAGGAATATGATAATTAAACAATAAAGTGTAAAACTTTGTTTATTTAATCAAGATTGGAATGATGTAATAATTAAATAAACTATTTGAGTTTTGCTTATTTAATCAAGATAGAATAAATGGATAAAATATAGAAGAGATAATATGGTAATAATTAAATAAAACAAAGTATTTAAATTTGTTTATTTAATCAAGAGGAAATAATATGATAAAAATTAATAGTGAACTTAATATAAATAAATATCTTTATTTATTTATTAAGTAGATGAATTTAATTATGATAATTAAATAAAACAAAGTGAAATTCGTTTATTTAATTAAGACGAAAATAATAGAATAAAGATTGAAGAAATATGATGAACTATATAAATAAATATTTCCTATTTATTTAATAGTAGAAGAATCAAGAGTAATTAATCAAATAAGTCATATTTAATTAATTAGATTATCCAGACCATTTTTAGGTGTATACATTTTGCTCCTCTTTGAAGTGATGTGTTTACTCATTGCTTCAAAGAAACTTTTGTGCTGCTACTGCTAGTATCAACGATTTTTTTTTTCGTATGCTCCAAACATGATTTTTGGGTGATTGATGGATATATGCCCCCTCGGGAGATAAATTGGTGATTTTTTTAAAAAAAATTTTTTTTGAATTTTTTTCAAATTTTTATGATTTTTCGATGATTTGGTACAGATTCGATGAATATTTGGTGATGAAATAATTTATCTCCCGATATTTGATGTAGAAAGTGCCCCAGGATGATATTGAATTAATCTCCTAAATTTTTTTTTAAATAATCCCACAAAAATCCCACCTCCAATAACCTACAAAAGGTTAAAAAGGTCCTTTCCAAACTCATTTGTGCATTTTGACTTTTGAAAACTTTGTGAGAGAGCTATTTGTGCCACTTGGAGCAAGATGTCGATTCCTTATCACACCCACCAGTTCGAGCATGTACGATGTCATCAGCGCCCAACCAACTATGGACCTCCAATACATACCCTTTATCCCCTCGTTTTTCATGCATTTCCTTGTTTTTAGCGCTTTTTCGGATTTTAATTTTTTTCATTCTTTTAACGCATCTATTTTCCATTGTAGCACTTCCATTAGCTATTTTAGCGCTTTGAAAAATTTAGCGCTTAGGTCCACTGTTTTAGCACTTAGGTATAGTATTTTAGTGCTTCAAAAAATTTAGTGCTTAGGATAGATTCTTTAGTGCTTAAGTAGGATAAATTAGCGCTTCCAGAATTTTAGTGCTTAAGATAGATTCTTTAGCACTTTGACATTCTATTTTAGCAAGTTGATTAGTTTAGCGCTTCAACCAAAAGTTTTAGCGCATTGACCTAATAGAATGGCACTTTGGCCGCCTGTAATAGCGCTTTTGACTGATGAAATGGCACATGGCATGATTTAGCACTTTTGAGTGCCTATTTTAGCACATTCAAATCAAATTGATGAATTTTGTCAAATTTTCTTTGATTTTGTCATTTTTTTATCGTGTCAGCCATTGGTTTGATTCGATTGATAATCCTGATCAAGTAGATGATGTTCAACCTCATGATAGGTGAGGTCTGATGTTTGATTTGATGATAATTATCCTCATGATAGGTGAGAAATAATTATAATTTGTTAATGAACCTCATGATAAGTGAGGTTGATTTGATGCATTGATGATTGACCTCATGATAGGTGAGGTTTAATGATGTTCGCTCATGAGATTTTATCAAAAGTCTCACCAAGAGCTGATTAGTTTTGATAGGATATTTGATGTTTGATGATTTGACAAAGAGTACTAACTTTGAATTATTTCCTAATAATAGGAGTCGTTGGAGAACCTTTAGGTTCAAGAGTGATTCCCATGGACATTTGATTTGGTACCTCAATTAGGGCAGCCTGGCACAACATTCATTTCACAATGTGAGTTGTCTTCTCTATTATTGATGCCCTAGATTAGGATTAATCAGGGTTTGTTGACAACGCTAGCCGAGAGATAGCATAGAAAACATAACACCTTCCACCTTCCTATCGGTGAGATGACAATCACTCCAGAGGATGTCTGGAGAATCCTATGGATACCAATTGTGGGTGACATTGTTGTATACAAGTCATCAGAGAAGGGTGGTACTGATGCTATTTGGAGGGTGTTTGAGGACAAGCATATTTTTGGAGAGTCGATTCCATGGTGGGAGATGGTAGTTGATTATGCCACTTTACCTACAGTGCTTGCTGGATTTATCAGAGGATTCCTTTGTCCTGATTGCAATCAAAGGGATTCTCTATTGGTTGGGGCCGAGTTTTGGAGAGTATGGTTGTTGATGGGACCGGATATGCTTGGGGGATGTGTATGCTCACCCATTTGTATCATGATTTGCATTAATTTGATAGTTTATCTTGGAGGTCGTAGTTTTTCAGCCGGTGTCACTTTGCTTCAGGTGTGGGTGTGGGAGCACATAGCTGTCATGCATCCAGTCCCATTGAGATAGAGACCACCTAAGAGACCATATGCGTTTAGATATGCAGGCCACCTTACTCAGTCTAGACTGGGTAATTTAGAGTACTGGAGGAGAGTGATTGATGACATAGAGTCTGTGACATGGCATCCCTACCTAGATTGTGATCATTGGGATGAGGATGACGTTCAGTTACCATATCTCTGTTAGTCCATGCTACTGATTGGTCAGACTCATTGGGTATTGGAGATATTTTTGATCAAGTGAGTGTATAGATAGTATGGGATGGTTCAGGGTATGCCCCAGGGTGTTGCTCATTATGCCCGTCAGCTGTCAAATACTATAGATTGGGGGCCTGTTTTGTCATATGATGTTGTTGTTTAGGCATATTAGTCTTTGCATCCATTTGAGTGGGACATCCATCTAGACATCATTGAGCCACCGGTTACAGCAGACTATGCTGAGTATTTGGCTTTGCATCCTTTTCCACATCTTAATATTCTGGATGAGCCTGTCCCATTACCCACAGAGGAGGGTGTTGTTGTTACACATGGTCATAGGCAGAGGAGAGAGGAGGTTGAGGTGGAGGATGTTTGTGTTGAGGAGGATATTGGCGAGGAGGAGGATGTTGGAGTTGAGAGTAGTGGGGATGATTATAGATTTGACAGTGGAGAGGTTGCAGGTGGGTCGGGCCCTGTCTTAGATTTTTCTGAGCATACAGTGCCTCGTAAGAGGCAGGCAGTGAGAGATGTTTCAAATTAGTTGCATATAGCGAGCCTTCAAGTGCAGTTAGAGACTGTTCAGGAGCAGCTTGTTCAGGCTTAGATGCTGGCACATGCCCAATTACATGTGGAGACTTTAGCATCAGTGCGGGATCAGTTGGCTACGACACAGTCATAGATTACAACATTGACAGTTGAGAGGGATTCCACTAGGCAAACTACAGGAGTAGCTCAGGCTCAAATTGCATCCTTGACAGTCGAGAGGGATGCCACCAGGTTTACAACAAAGGGTGCTCAGGCCACAACTGATAGATTACAGAGACTGGAAGATGGTACTTCCCTAGCATATTATATGTGATAGGTTTCCCGTATTGGTGGGGAGGTGGAGTACTACAGAGGTAAATATTATGATTTTGTCCCTTCTGAGCAGAGAGTGAGCTACAGGCAATCCCGATATGGCAGGACTCATTCTAGGACTGTCAGTGCAGGTGTGACACAGCCTCTTCGGAGAGATCCTAGAGATCTTGGTACATCTGGTGGTGGTGGAGGGACCAATCTTGGTACGCCTGCACCATTTGGAGCCAGCAGTACTTAGATTCTGATGTGATTTCTCTTTTGTATTTGAGATGATGATGTACATTCTGATTACAACCATTTTTTGATGATATATCTCTCTTCAATTTATACATCATTGTATACTTGACATTATTATTTTGATCTATATGATATGTAGTGGACTCTTCGATCTATTATGTGTTCTACATGATTCTCTGATGGATACATTTTCTTTCAGGTTCTATATGCTATGTGATGATCCTTTTGTTATGATGTTATGGATGCAGTTTATATCATGATAATAAGCTATGATGTATGATGTTCCATTATGATGATGTATAATGATGATGTATGGATGATGTATGGATGATGTATGGATGCATGATGCATGGATGTTGTATGGATTCATGATGTATGGATGTTGTATGGATTCATGATGTATATGTATGATGATGTAATTACATATATGATTATGACATGATGTGTTGAAATGATATATGATATGCGATGTAAATGGGATGTGTGTATCTTTTATTTTGGTGTAAATGAAAATATATTATGTAATAAATGGATGGAAATATTATTTGATAAATGATGTAATAAATTATTGTATGCTATGTGATATGATAGAGATTTATATTTTTGAGATTTTCTTTATGCAATTTTTCTGTGATATGGAAAATATGATATGATGAATGCAAAATGATTTGATTCAAATGTGTGAATGATGAAATGATGATTAAATTCTTTCTAATGTATGGAAATGAATTTTAGGATGCAACTATATGATCATGTTGATGTTTTTGTCAAGTATACTCAATCTATTTATGTGAAAAGATAATCGTTAATTTGAATCCTTCACAAGCTTTAGTAACAAACACTCTGCAGATGCAAAAACTATTATGAATGCAATCTAATTTAACCATGCAAATCTACATGCAAAAATTGGAATTTTAATAGTACTTTTGTGCTTTGTATCATCATAGATATTTTAAAAAAATGTTGAAAGTGTGTACAAGCACCAATGGTATAATTTAGACCATTATGACCTGAGTACTACTTCCATGATTTTTGATATTGCAAGCGAACACAAGCATCTAGGTATAATTAAACCGAGATGACCTAAGTATTTCTTGCATAAAATAGACAAGAATTAACCACTTTCCTATGTGAATTGGAATGTCATCCATGATATTTTGTAGAGCACTTTCCGCGACAATTCACATAGTAATTATGATTAATTCACAAACAACAGATAAAGAAAATATCTTTCTCTTTCTTGGCTTCTCTAGTTTAATACATCATCGAGTTGCTCTAAAGAAATGATAACAATGATCAAAGTACAACATATCCAACTTTTTCTTAAAGTATTTCAATCATTATTTAGATTAGATCATCCATCCTGATTTTATGATGTTTTTGTGATTTTCAAAATTTTGACCAAAAACCTAACCTAAAGACCTATCCTAGGGGCCTCAGGGGCTGATCAAAGATTAGCCTTGCCTATGTTATACACGTAGAGACCACATAGTTCGGCTGACACAAACTCATGTTTTTGGATTTTCTGATACTGACCTTTTGACTTGTTTTTGGATTTTCTAATGTGATATGGATGTTTGATGTGTTTCTGATGGCGATTGATGTTCTATGTTGGGTTGTGTTTTGATCATTGTTTTTCTATTTGATTAAGCTCATTGTTTATTGCCCCCAATGAGGTTTAGATGTTTCCCCCAACCTAGGGTGAGACATGACCATGTGATAGTGTATGATAATGGATGTAAAAATGATGGTGAAAGCAACGGCCATGACATGGGTCCAAATAGATGGGAGAGCTGATTCGAATACAAAATAGTGCCTGTTTCAAGGTTTTCACTATATGTTTTTATTGCACCTTTTCAATCTTTTTGATTTTGATTTTTTTGTATTTTTGTATTTTCTTTTTTTTTGTATTTTTCCATTACCAGGATGCTTGTTTGTCGGGTTTTCATCAAGGTAACCATTTTCAGAAACTAATTCATGCACTAGGTGATTCAGGTATAGAACTTTCTGAGATGGATACTGTTGATAAGTTCATCAAACAGATCCCCTTCTGGTGTAGACAATTGATATGCTCCTAATCCATACACTGATATGATTACAAAGGGACCTAGCCAATTAGGTTCAAACTTCCCTTTCTTTTCTCTATCCTACTGATTCCTAGGGTTTTCCTTTAGGACCAAATCTCCAACTTGAAAGACTCTAGATTTTACCCTATGATTGTAGCTCCTTGACATTCTTTGCTAGTAGGCCTTTAAATGATTGACAGATTGTTGACGACGTTCATCCAGTAATTCCAATTCCTGTAGCCGAGAGACTCTATAATCTTCATATGTAATGATACCCTTTAGTGAGACATGAAGTGATGGTATTTCTACCGCAATGGGTAAGATGGCCTCTGATCCATACACCAAGGAATATGGTGTAGCTCCTATTGGTGTTTTGATGCTGGTTCTATAGGCCCATAGTGCAGGATTTAGCTGAACATGCCAATCACATCCAACATTGTTTACCATTTTCTTCAGTTTTTTAAAAATTGTTTTGTTTGAGGCCTCTGCTTGGCCATTTCCCCGAGGATAGTACAGTGTTGAAAATGATGTTGAATATGGAATTGTCCACATAATTCCTAGACATCCTAATTTTTAAAAGGTCTACCATTGTCTGTGACAATGGATTGGGGTACCCCGTACTGACAGATGAGGTAGTTGAGTATGAAAGATGAGATTTGCTTTCCAGTGACAGTGGTTAAAGGAATCACTTCTATCCATTTTGTAAAATACTCTGTTGTTGTGATGATGAACTTGTGTCCATTTGATGAAGATGAATTTATTTTTCCTACCAGGTCTAGTCCCCACTAAGAAAAGGGCCATGTTGATGTGAAGGGTTGTAACTCTTGTGCTGGCGCATGAATTAGATTACCATGAATCTAGCATTTCTAACACTTTTTAACATATTGATAAGATTCTTTCCCCATGTTGGGCCAGTAATACCCTAAACAGAGGAGTTTCTTAGCTAAGGTTAGCCCACTTGAATGGGTTCCACAAATACCTTCATGGACCTCTCATAAGGATATTTTAGATTTGTGATGTTCCAGACATCGAAGAAGAGTACCATCTAGATCTCGACGGTAAAGGATGTCAGCAATCAATGTATGTCACGCAGATTGATGGATAAAGTTACGCTTTTCATTTCTAGAGAGATTAGGGGGAAGGATATTATCTTTGAGGTAAGTATAGATCTCTCCATATTGTGAGGTTTGAGTGTCGGTTATTTGGCATATGTTCTATGAATCAGGATTTTCGTATGCAGGGTTAGATATTTTTTCTACCATAAACTCATAATGACCTTTCTTTTTTGGTAATTGCAAAAGGGAAGCAATTGTTTCCATGGTATTCACAACTTTTTTCTTTGTCCTTGGTATTTGCTCGAACTTGATATCCATGAAGTAATTTTTAAGATCATCTATCATTTTCTTATAAGGCATGAGATTTTCATCCTTTGTTTGATACTCGTCATTTACCTGATAGATGACAAGCTGTGAGTCCCCATACACTTGCATTTCTATGATTTTCCATTCAATAGCTACTTTGATGCCGATAATCAATGCTTAATACTTAGCTAAATTGTTGGTACATGGAAACATTAGCCTATAATATCTTGGGATGGTGTGCCCTTGAGGTGTGACAAACAGGATTCCCGCACCAGACCCTCTTTGTGTGTATGATCCATTAAAATAGAGCCTCCATTGTTGTGTTGTAATATTCAAGATGTTCGCATTTGGAAATTCAATGTTCTTTGGATGATTATCCTATAATGGAACTTCAACTAGTTGATCTGCTATTACCTATCCCTTGATGGCTCTCCTGTCGACATATTGGATGTCAAACTTGCTCAAGATCATGACCCATTTTTCCAGTCTCCCTGTTAGAGCAGCTTTACTGAGTAGATATTTCAATGGGTCTATTTTTGCTATGAGCCTGATTGTATGAGTCAACATGTAGTGTCGCAACTGCTGGGTTGCAAATACCATTGCTAAACAAGCTTTCTCTATGAATGTGTAGTTTATTTCATATCCGTTGAGTATCCTACTGATATAGTGAATAGCTTGTTCTTTTCCTTTAGAATCCTCCTGTGCCAATAGAGCTCCTAAAGAAATGTCGGTCATTGCGATATACAGTAACAATGGTCTTTCTGCTGCGGGTGGCATGAGTATTGGAGGCGACATCAAATACTTCTTTATCTGGTTAAAAGTTGTTTCACAGTCATGATCCCACTTGAATGAAACATTCTTATGAAGTAGATGATTAAATGGGTGACTCTTGTCTGCCATCTGGGAGATAAATCTCCTGATGGATTGTAACTTGCCTTGTAGGGACTGTAATTGACTGATATTTTTAGGTAGCGACATCTCCATTATTGCTTTAACCTTAGCTGTATCTACTTCAATACCTTTCTCTGACACTATGTAACCAAGGATTTTTGTTGATGTTACCCCGAACACACATTTATTTGGGTTCAACCTGACATTGAATTTCTCTAGTATAGTAAAGATTTTACCAAGGATCTCCAGATGTCCTTCCCTAGTGTATGATTTTTCTAAGATGTCATCCACATAATCTTCCATGAAAGTATGCATCATGTTGTGGAAAATAGTGGTCATCACCTGCTTATATGTTGCACCTACATTTTTCAACCCGAAGGGCATGACATTCCAACAAAATGTACCCCAAGGACAAGTGAATGCTTTCTTTTCCTGATCTTCAGGTGCTATTTTTATTTGATTATACCTTGAGAAGCCATCCATTAAAGATAGCATGGCATGTCTCATTGTTAGATCAACAATTATGTCAATGTTGGGTAAAGGAAAATCATCCTTTGGGCATGCCTTGTTTAAATCTTTGAAATCCATCCATATTCTGATGTTATTACCAGGTTTTGATACTGGCACAATATTTGAGATCCATTTTGCATAATCTATGGACCTAATAAATCTTGCATCCAACAATTTCTTCAGCTCAACTTTAACCATCAGGGCGATGTGGGGATGCATCTTTCTCAATTTTTGTTTGACTGGTTTGATTCCTTTTGGTAGCGATAGATGATGCATTAGGAGATCTGGATCCAATCTTGTCATGTTAGAATAAGACCATGCAAAATTGATGTGTCATTCCTTAAATAATTTTGTGAATGTAGGCTTCTCCTATTCTGTCATGGATGCTGCTAGATGTAGGATCTTGGCCTTTTCAGTTATTCCCCGATTTATAAACTGTGTCAATTCTACCAGTACTAATGATCTGTCATGGTAATGCTCTGAGAGAGTTTCAAATATTCCATCCTTCAGTGCCTCAAAAAGGTTTTCACTGTTGGATACGTTCTTTATTTTTTCTTTTTAAAAATCTAATGCTTCCTCAGAAATATTTTCACCATTAGATCTAATTTTCCTGTTGTCATTTTTGCAACTGGAAGATTTGGCACCCTCCCATTGTGAAGCGTCGTTATGAGTGTTATGGATAGAACTTGTATCAAGGTTCGTCACTGCAAAGATATTTTATGATGGCATCATCATTTGAAAAGACTAGTAAATGAATAGGTTCGGTGGGTTCCTAGTCAATAAGTTTAGGATGCCTCAAGGGTAATAAGTCATCAGGTTGAGTAAGGTTGACAACTATAAGTGTTCTGATAGCTAGGTGGTCAAAGTTGTCGGTAGGAAGGTCGAGGTCTATGATAGTACTCACCTCCAAGTCATCTGTCTCACTCGATGTTTGATCATCCTCACTTGAGTCATCGATATTTGTTGATCTCATTACAAATGGTCTATTTCCTGAACTTTGTCCCTCCTCTCATAAGGGTGTATATGTTTGAATGACATCAATTTGTTTGTCAATGTATGATGTAGCAGATAAATGATCCCATTCATACTCATTGGAATCTGTGTCAAAACCATCTCTGATTTGTAAAATCCTTTCTACCACTTTCTGAGTTACTTCCTCTTTTGTTTCCCCTTTGTAGCCTAATCCCGTTTTATCTTTAGGCTACAGTGTTAGAGGTTGAATAGGTTCTATAATACCATCCTTTCTCTTTCCAATTGGTCCTTGGCCTTCATAGCCCATTTTCTCTAAGATAGCCTTCCCTTTTCCATATTGATCTATTTTGATGTTGATACTTGTTGATATTGAGGCTTCTTCATCCTTGTATAGCCAATTGAGAATGACTTTGTCTTCTGATTCATCTTCAAGGGTACCTGCTTTTATAAATCTTTCATTCAGAGCTGTGATTGGTTGTGATGAACATGGTGTATTTGATGTGGGTTGTCCATATGATTTTGGTGATGGTAGCAATTGTGACAAACACAAAGATTGCTCAAGGGAATATTCTCCTAAGCCTTTTTCCTTCAACTGGATCTTGTCTAAAAATTGTTGTGATAGATTATTCATAGGACTTTCATTGTTTGATAAAGTTGGGTCAGCAACAGTTGTTTCCTTTACCTAATCCTTCTTCTCAACCCATTTGGATATGAAATTGGGTTGTCTTTCACCACTAGATGAAGTGGAAGCATTGACTTCTCTATTGTGGGGTACCAAAGTGTCTTGATTTACTTTTAACATGTTGCAAGTCTATGGATTATTGTTGTCTGTTGATATGGTGACCTCCTATCCGTTGACTAGAAATTTCAAAAATTGATGGTATGTCGAAGGTACCGCTTACATTTCATGGATCCGGGGATGACCCAAAAGTATGTTATATGTTAGGTCCTTGTCTAACACTTGAAAAACAATGTTTTTGACAATCGGTCCTACTTGAATTGGAAGTACAATCAGCCCCTTGGAAGACCTTTCCTCTTCATCATATGCCTTTATTGTTATCTTTCTTTTGGCATCAATGGCGTTGTCGGAATAGCCTAGTGCATGGATTAGTTTCAAAGTACAAATATTTAACCCAGCTCCGCCATCTATTAAGACACGCTTGATGCGGTGTTTATGGATTAGAACCTCTATATGCAAGGCCACATTGTGTGGGTGATTTAATGACACATCATCTTGTTCGGAGAATGACAGACAATGAGATGTGGTCAGATGTCCCACCATGGCTTGGAATTGACAAACATCCAAATTATTAGGCACCGTTGTAGCTACTAGAGCCTGTTCCAGAACTTCTTTGTGTGATGGTGAAATTTTGAGAAGTTCCAGAATAGATATTTGGGTAGGTATCTTTTGTAATTGGTCCATGATGTTGTATTGATGTGATGGGGGAGTAGTGTTTTTGGATGAGGCTCCTTTCAGTATCACTTTGGGCTGCCCCCTTGTCATCACATTGACTTATTGATGGTCTTGTGTTTCTCTGATCTTTAGGACATTGATTTGATTTCAGATGTGTTTGTGCTTGGTATCATGTTCAGGGATTCAATGTCATTGATGTTTGTGTCATTTGTTTGGTTATCACTATCATTTTTCTCAACCTCAGAAAGGAAAAGAATGGTGGTGTCATAGACATAGTTTATACTTTTTCCTTTACCACTTGAAGAAGAATCTCCCTTTTCATAGTTAGGTAATGGATTTGTAAATGCACTGTGATCATTGTTTGTTTGATGCCCTTCAACAAACACCTTCTTTGCTTCGATCAAGTCTTGTATCAAATGTTTTAATTACATACAGTCATTTGTTTTATGTCCCTTATTCTTATGAAAGTTGCAATAATCAACATTGTTCCACCAGGATGGTTTTACCTTCGGCTCCCAATTTTGTGCTTTTGGTAGAGTAATAAGTTTGTTTGCAATGAGCTCTCTCATTGTTGATTCCAAAGTTTGTCCTAATGGGCTAAATCTTTGTCGATTGGATTTCCTTTGATATAACGATCGAGATTCCCTATTTTTGGTGTTATTGTTTTGAGTAGTGTTTTGATTATTGTTCTAATTTTCATTTTGATTTGTTTTGACAGTTGTTGTCAAATTGAATACTGGTTTTGTATTGTCAGTTGTAGTATCAGTGTTTCCAGTATTTCTATTTTTCTACCAAAATTTTGGCTTGTCGTTGTTTCCATAGTGATTTGCATTGTTTGGTGTATCACTGTAGTGTTTAATCACTCCTTGTTTGACTAGGGCTTTTTCGATTTTAAGCCCATTCTCAATTACTTTTTCAAATGTTGGGGGACATTGTAGTTTGAGTCTATAACTCATCTCATCATTTAAGTTGTCAATAAATAATTCAATCTTCTCCTCTTCAGGTATAGATCGAGGATATCTACCAAAAAAATTTCTCAAACATTGTAAGAATGATAGGAATGTCTCACCCTTTTTTTGTTTCAAGTTATAAATATCTTTTATGGTTACGTCATGTTGTATGTTGAAGGAGAATTGAGAGATGAATTTTTTGACCAGTTCTTCGAAGGATTGAATCCCTGGTTGTAACTTGGAGAACAATTCCATACAATGGGCTCCCAAACTCCTAGGAAATAACCTCATGAGGTAAGTATCTTCTTGTGCAAACTCGAGGCTCATTGTTCTGAATTCCCTTACATGGTCAATCAGGTTTGATTTGCCATTGTATTTGTCATATTTAGGAAATTCACTGTGTCTAGGGAAAGGTATCATATCCACACTCAGATGAAAAGGATAAGGACAAATGTCTTGTAATAAATATCTCTTGGTGGTTCCTGTTTACATATTCTGAATCTATTGTTGTAGATTTTTCATTTGAGCTATTAAAGCAACCACTTGATCTGTTTCCTGGGTGTGGTGTGGTTCTGTTTCATTTGTTCTAGGTGTTTCCTTCAACCGATTGATGTCAAAATATTTTGGAAGTTTGGAACCTAACTCTGCTAACATCAAGATATATTTCTCCATGTCTTGTTCTAAGAACTTTTCCAAAAATTTATGAAAATTTGGATCTTGTTGGGCATGTTGTATATCTTCTTGTGTTATTTCGTTGGTATCATGTTGTTGGAATCAGTAAAAGGGGTTTTCTTCAGTCATGTTTGGATTTTCAATTTATTTCTCTCTGATTTTTTGTCTTTGCAACCTTGTCAAGATTGGCATACAAATTTTTGGTTGTTTTCACTAAACTTGGATCTTCTGTGTTGTGATTAGTGTCAATTTTATTTTAACGAAGCCAAATAGAATGATGTATTCTATTGATGAGGCTAAGTTGAAAATATGATTACCGAGTTTTGTTTCGTGATGGTAGGATGTTAGAATCCTGATGAGGAAACTTGAATCAATAATCTAGATTTGTTTTGATAATTTGACACTTTGTATTTTTGCAAGATCTGGGTTTATGTTTGAAAACAATTTTGACTTGTAAAAACCTACTTTGTTTCAGGTTTTTAGGACACTATTTGAACTGTGAAATGTTTTTGACTAGTAAAAACCTGAGTTTCTAATGGCAACAAATCTGACAGATGTTTCTAAAAGTGCTAATACATAAGGTAAACGCACTAAAACAGAGTGCAGAAGCACTAAAAGGTCTAGTAAAAGCATTATCAAACAAAGCTGGAGCACTAAAACATACCGCAGATGCACTGGAAGACTGGTATTGACACTTATAATGTTTGATACTGACAGAAGTGCTATAAAATTGATCAGAAGCATTGAAACAAATGACAAAAGTGTTGTTTTTTACTACGGAAGCGCTAAAAGATAGAGTAGAAGTGCTAGAATAGACTGTAGAAGTGTTATGACACTGGTATTTTTTTATACTAATAGAGTTTGTTTACTTGTTGAAAGAAGCACTATAATGTGTAGCAGAAGCGCTAAAACAGATGACAGAAGCATTTTTTTAATTGTGGAAGCACTAAATTAATGCGCAGAAGCACTATAACAGATGGTAGAAGCATTATTTTTGGGGTGACAGTGTTGTTCAATTTTTCTCCCTATGAGAAGACGAACTTTTTATGGTGCAATTTTCTAGATTTTTAGTATTTTGGTAGAATATTTTTGCTGGTAACTCCCTGATTTTGGATGAAAAACCTAATGTTTCTAAGTTTTGTCTACTATAAGAACTGATATGGTATGTCAAAGTATTCTATGGCGGGTTGTGGTATGGATGATTGACGAATAGGTTGACTATGGTTAGGTTCCTATGAAAGAGCTCTTCTCTGAAAATAGGCTTGTGAATACAAGGGTTCTAAAGCATAATCATCAATGTAACCCCTTGCGAAATCGTGAAATCTATGAATGAAAGTTCTATGATGAAGCAAAATATTCCTACTTTGATACAAGAAACGTCTTCTTTTCAAAAGGTTTATGTAACTAAGTGGTTTATTTGGTTTTCTGATTCTCTTGGCAAGGGATTTCTTGACAAACTTTGTGGTTTTCCAATCCCTAATCATATATTTCTCAGTTTTGATTTTGTCCAAGTTGCTTTTTTTAGGATCTTTTATCTGGATTTTAATGATTTTGAAATACACAACAATCAAATGTAGACAGTTGTTTTTAAGAGCTATAATCTAAATAAATAGTGTATGTTCAAAGAACCACGCATGGTCCTATTTTCACTGGTTTGATAACAAAAATGCACTTCAGATAGACTCACTCTTAAGGTCAAAAGGTCATCGTTATACTCAATAGCTCACAACTTAAAATTGTGTCGACTCACATAGTCGTGTCACCCCCTAGAGGGCACCTGTGTTTTTGTCTTTTCCAGGTGCGTACTCAAGGTTAGATTTCTCAATCCCCTAAGAAAATGGTCCTTGGAAATTATATGGTGAGTGTCTTGGTGTAGATTCTTCCCTCCCCTTGCACTGCGAGTATTACAATGTTTGGTTACTGACTCAGCTGGATACTACACTATGGTTCTTAGAAAGGGTTTCCGTTCAGAGTGGCAAATGATAAACTCCCTCAGGAGACCTCCCAACCTTTAGAACAAAGGTTTTAGGGATGATTATCTTGCACACTTCTGGAAAGGGTGGGTTTCCCCAGATTCGCTTTAAATTTTAGAGTGGGGTGGAAAACCTTGCTTTGGTTGTTACCCACTTAGGTCGTTCCCGTAGGGTGAGTACTTTTTCCTACTACAACAGGCATTCTAAAGGATTTAATAAAGCTTGAAAATATATAAAATAAAGGATGAGTCTAGAATTTTGATCACCTAGTTAAGGGGAGAGCATATTCCTATCACCACACTAACACATAAATCAATTGTTCAATTTTTAGAACCCAAACGACAATTTGCTATCTATGTGAAGATGTTGCTTCACAAAAGAAATGATGTAAATTTTAAATCCAAATTGAAATTTTTGGTGACTATCCTAGGATTGATAATTTTTTTAATCAAGTGACTATCCTAGATTGATTCATTTTAGTCCAACTGAAGAAGTGACTATCCTAGATTGATTCATTTTAGTCCAATTGAAGAAATGAAGTTACTGGCCATGGTCGCGTCGGAACCAGATAACGATTTACATAGAAGCGCTATAACATAGGACAAAAGCGCTATAGAACTATTCATATGTGCTATGGAAAGTGTTATAAGTGCTACAAAATTTTCCAGAAGAGCTGTAGAATTTTGTAGATGCGCTAGAACAGATGTTGAACGTGAATAGTCAGACTGTGTTGAAACCTTTTGATCGAAGTGCTAAAACAGTCTTCCAAAGCGTGATAGTTTTCTTCGAAAGCGCTAAAATAGGCAGAAGCGCTATAGTTTGGGTCAGATGCGCTGCAAAATATTCTAATCGCACTAAAAGAAAACACACATGTATCTTGTACAAACACTTTTTAGAAAAAAAATGTTAAAAATATGGGGTTAAGCCCCACGGTGGGTGCCAAAATGTAAGATAAAAAAATTAGGTGAGACTATACATCATCAAATGGTAACCATGAAACTGTTATATTTAAGAAAAATTATTTCTAATCTACCAATGAAGTATGAAAAAAATACATGCAAGAAATATGAAAAGTGCAACACTATACCTTCAAGAACCTCTTTCTTGAATTACCTCCATTGTCCTTCTCCATCTTGCTTTTCAAGTTGATAATACAACTCTCAGATTTTTATGTGCAAAAATGCTCTATACTAAATACAATAATGATGGTGATATTTCAAAGATTGTGGTTGCATTTGAAAGAAGATGAAGGTTACATTTATAGAAGATGTTGGCTTGATCAATGGTCTAGATTCGATAGAAGATTGACAGACAAGATCGAATGAGAGAATATACAAGGGAAAGTTTATCATTTTGAAAATGGAAAAATAGAAGAGTTAAGTGGAGAAGGAAATGGAAGAAGTGGAGAAAAAATAGAAAAATGTAAGAGTCAAGTGGAGAGAAAGGTGGAGGGTGGAAGAGTTAAGTGGAGAGAATCATGGGAGGTGGAAGAGTTAAGTGTAGAGTGAAATAGGGTAAGTTAAATTAAAATGATTTTCACCCATATATGAATAATTAATTAAATAAAATTATTTAATTAATTATAAAATAATTTAGGGATTAGGTAATTAAATAAATAAAAATATTTTTTTAATTGTAGGCTAAGTTAGGGATTAAATAATTAAAATAATTGGGGTGAAGGGTCAGGCCTAGCTCAATTGGCTAAAGCATCATGTTGTAGGCAATAGGTCACAAGGTCTAGTCTCCCCTCCATCCTCGTGGTACCAGAGGGCATGTCGTGCTAGTGTCACTTGTCACGTGAATTTTTTTTACCAAACGCACTGTAGTTTATAAGGGGATACCCGATTCCTATAGTCTATATATATATATATAATCAAAAGAGGAAAATGATTGCTCCTACATTTCTACCCCCACCCCTTTTCTATTAGTCAGCTCATCAGCTTACCCCTTTAAGGTATTGAATACCTATTGTATTGCTTATGCACAACACTAGAGCTATGTTTCACCGTGATACCTGGGGATCAAAATAACCAGAACTCTATCTCCTTTAGTCAAGAGCCTCATTTGTTAGGAGTAACCCCAGGAGGACCAAATCTAATGGAGAAGAAAACCTTGTGGCAATAGTGATAGCACTAGAAGCAGGTCTAGGGAATGAGAAGATTTGAGTAGTGAAGGCAATTCAACAGCCCTATCAAAATGAGACTTCTTTCTATAGTGTGGTTCTGCTCTATCACCACACGCTTTGTCCAAGTTGATCAAGGTGGTTTTCAAAATGATGTACATAGAAACACTTTTGTCTCCCTCTTCTGGAGATGATGAGTTCCAAATCATCTAAGTTATTAACAAAGGGCTCGATCCAAAACTCAAGTCAATGGTAGTGTAGCTATCTGTAAAGTGTGTGAGAGGGGGGTAGAGGATTGACCAGTGGACAACTTGAGCACACAACTCATACGGTTACTAGAGAGAAATTATAAACCATCCTTCAGCTCTTATTATGTTCTCCCCCAATATTTTGTAGCTTTATTCAACCTAGTACGAGGGGAAATAAGTGGTGTAGAGACATGAGGATTGAGAAAAATCAAATTCAATGGGGAATGTCGATGTTGTTGATCCAACATTGGAAATAAATTTGTGGAATATTAGAGATACCATCTAATCCACAATCCCTTTGATTTATCGATCAATTCAACCTAACTCGATCTTACCATCTAACTCGCCTATGGATGTGAATACCGGGTTTGGGCTATCCTTATTCACCCAGAATGACATCCTTCAAAAATATTTGTGGGCCAAAGTGGGTTGGACCTAGGATCGCCATCACTAGTAGTGGGAATAATGTGTTTCTATGGAGGGAGCAATTCAATATAGAATATGACTCATGTTGTCCTATGCATGTCATTAATTCAGGAGCTAACCTTTGTGAGTTGGACCACGATTAGCAAAATGTGAAAGTACCTTCCCATGTCTCCCGATTAATGGGCTTAACTAGATCTCAAAAAATGGCATAAATAGCAGTCATGGATAATTGTCCTATAGATGTCACAACAATCTGAATTGGCAATCCGACTAGAAACACTAATGCTAATGATGAGACCTCCTTATGGAGAGCATACCTGGATCAAGGAACCTATCAAGATCTTTCAGGATCAACGTTTTGATGCAAATAGCTCATGTTCTTCCCCTCTAGTGCATTTTATTGCACCCCACCTACCCATCACAAGGGACCATCATTGGTTTCATTACCCGAGCCCCCACCAGCTTCAATACATTGTACTTTCATGTCCCATAGTGGCTCAACTCATGATCCCAAAAATGAGAAAGTGGTCCTCGCTCTAGTAAATCATTAGGGAAAACTATGGTCAATCATAGAAGCACTCCCAACTAACAAACTGATGATTCCTACTAACTACCTACTATTGCTCGCTACTTCGGCCTATCTATTTCATAAAGTGGGTTTGGACTAATATTCTTAATTGGGGAAGTGACCCATATGCCATAGAATATATAGGGTAGTGAGAACTATATCTCCCACTTGCCCCCTTCCAAAATAGAGTTGGTTGACCATCTCGCCTTATAGTTTTTCTAGGGATCAAAAGTTGAGGTCATATTTTGTCTCGAGCCACCCATATTGAAATATGCAGGTTGAAAATAAACCCTAAGGTCCTCCCACCAACAATGATATTTGGAGGGGCAGGTGAGAATAAGCTGACAACTTGAGGTATTTCTAAAATATCCCTCCCACCAACCCCACCACCCTATTTTCCTTGAGAAAGGTAGTTCCCAACTATGAAATAGTTTCGTTTGAAATATTCTTTCTAGTTTACTGATACACCTTATTCTATATGTAACATGCCCACCCCCTACTCTCTTATTGTCTCTCCAACTCAAGATAAAGGAGATTAGGTTTGGTTGAGGCTTGTTAGACCAATGTTCATTAAATATATAGACCTCTGGTAGTTGAAGAAAAAAATCCAACCTTCCATCCATCTAATCTGTTATGAATGATCACCCCCTACTATCTTTGTACAACCCTTATCATCTCCTCCTCCCATCCCCTCCCAGGACCCCACCACCCATAACGGAAAACCCCACCTACTAAGGGCGGGTATGGTCGGTGGGGTCCGCCCCAGGGTGATGGGGTTTTTTCCAAATAGTAGGGACCCTTCCTTACAACTATCTGCTTGGGTTTGGCTAGGGTAAGACCCCACCACCCATATTTTCCTTATGGATGGTGGCGTCATCCTTGGGATAAGGGCATTAAAAAATGGCTAGAACCCTAGGGGATTCATCAAATGGATATCAACTTTATTTCCTCCCACCCAAGGAAAATAGGATGGTGAGGTTTCTACCCTCACCACCCATAGTAGCCCCCCCACCCAGCAAAGACCCCACAATCCATATTCACCTCAGGTCAGTGGGGAAAGCAAACCCCACTGACCAGGGATTCCCCCACCACCCTAGCTTTTCCACCATCCTATATCCCTTTGTGGGTGGTTAGGATTCCTTGGTCAGTGGGGTTGGTGCCTTGGGTTGGTGAGGTCTTACTAGGTGGTAGGGTTCTCCTTGGGTAGGGGGTTATTTGGTGCCATTTATCTGTAGGGGGTTGGCTATAACCCTAGTGAAACTTAGTTTTGAGGGGCCCCTAATTATATTTTCCATCCTAGGCACCCTATAGTTCCCCCCCACCCAACAATAGTTATTCAACATCAAATCATCCCTCTCCACCCTACTCTACCCCCAGGGAAGAATGAAACAAGTCATATTAGTTACCTATTATATACTTATGTGTCAGTCATCGAGTAGAGTACCCATAGAGGAGAGTGGGGAAAAGGAATGGTTTCTATTGAGACCAATACTCCTAATGACCAACATCAACTTGACATACCATATTGGTTGTGAAATCCCTTCCCTCTTGTCGTAAATTGAGAAATAGTTAATATGTCATAGGTAATATCATGATGCATTCTTCCCTCTCCTTTTTCACAGCTTTCGCCTCACTCAATTTGTTCCACTGATGCCTTTCTCTTCCTTCCCTCCACATAGTTCTTTCTCTAATCATGAGAGGTCCCACCGAGGGTGGGTGGGAGGAAAAATCCTATATCCTCCCACCCATAGTGGCCCCCCACCCAAGGAAAACTCCCACTGACCATATTCACTTTATGGATGGTGGATTTGTTGGTGGTTGGCCCACCATCCAAGGTAGACACCACCAAAGGCCCCAACCCCACCAACCAAGGCATCCACCACCACCCATAAAGGCATATAGGGCAGTGGCGAAGCAAGGGTGGTGGGCGAAGCCCTGGTTGATGGGGTCTACCACTAAGGAGAATATGGTTGGTGGGGTTGGTACCATCCAAGCTCTTAACCACCCAATCTTCACTACTACCCATAAGGCATATTCAGGCGGTGAGGGAAGCTCAGGAGGTGGTGAAGCACCAAGCGATGGGTAGAGCCCTGGTTGGTCCCAACCCCACTGACCATATATTCCTCTGGTGGCACAATGGTCTGTGGGGAAAGCCCTGGTGGGGGGTGAACCCTATATCCTCTCACCCAATTCCAACCCCACCATCTTAGGTGGGTATAATCAGTGGGGTTAGGGTCCTAGGTAGGGGGTTTGTGGGGGGCGGTAGAGTAGGTATGTAGTGTATATAATCCTCCACCCAAGTGAACTATCTAGATTCTATATTAAACATCACATGCCTCCTACGACTAAAATATAGAAACTATCCTCTAGAATGTGGAGAAAGAAACATCCCTAAGGCTAAACACACCAACCACAATGCTACCCACCCTACTCCTACCAATAGAATATCCTTTCTTTCCAACATCTTGAGGTGGAGGTGGGGATTTATATCAAACTTATGGATGCAAAGCTAGGAATCCATCCACTACTATTGGGTTAGAACTTATGCTACTAGTCTTTATTCATTCCCTGGGTTATTCACCTTGAATATAGGTACGGTCCCAAGCCTTCAAGAAAAGAAAGGAGGTTTTGAATAGGAGGAACAAACCAAGATCATTAGATCACTTTTCAGGTGGCAAGGGAAGCTGGGAATGATGTAATTATCTCAAGCTATTGGTCTTGATTTGTCCAATGACCTTATTCCTTGGGCTCTCTAGTACACTAATCATGGGACTTTCTATCCTATATTGGTTGGGTTCAACACTAATCAATGACAAGGGAAAGGAATCGATAATGGATACAAATGGGAGAGCAGGGGAATAAGTGAGGGGTGCATCATATGGATGGGAGAGGAGCGGAATGAAGCCTATTGGTCTTTATTTTAGGTTAGTTATCTTGATTTAAGAATAAGCGAGGAGTGGATTGGAGGGATGGGAGGCAAAGGAAGCTAACAAATGATGGAGAAGGATGGGGAATGGAGCCACTCATTACTAGATTAAGGCCCCTGGATGAAAGCTAATAGTGGAAAATGAAGTAAGAAAGCCTTAGCTAAAGAATTTATTTATCTCACACTATCTCTATCCCATCCCTTGATGAACTAGGATTTTCATTTCCCTTATTTGATCCCTCAATTCATTTACTCAGACTAGTTCCTTCTCCTTGGCTAGGTCTCACGCCTGAATGAGAACCACTTAGTTCACTTATCCTTATGCATTATGGCTCACTGTCTTGGTTGAGATAGGATCAAATGAGGAGATTCATTTTCTTTCTTTCACCAATCCATGGCAAAGAATATAATCACCAATATAGGGATTAGGCCCAAACTATCTTAGTGAATTCCCAATAAATAATCTACCAACTATAATTATTGACCCACCCACCACCTAATTTTTAATCTACCTGAATACCAACCGAATTTGAGGGGCCATCCCCTACCTACCCAAGGTAGACCCCACCATCCAATACCTTGTTGTGCAGTTTTCGCACACACGCCCCGTTGGAAGCAAGGACCCTCTTTCACTTCGGTTTTGGTGCTTTGGCCCTTTCTTTTGAGGTGATGTTATTTAGGCATGTGCTTTAAAGTTTATTTTGAATGCCTAAGTGTTTCCCCCAGGGTTATCCATTGAAAATCTTAAGTTCTAGATGAATTTTGGGCTTTTGCCCTGATTTGGGATTTTCCACCCTGGTCGGATTTTCCTGGATCCCGCTTGGACTCCGATTTTGCATCGTGATTCAGGGATTTTCGATCTCCACAGATTTCTGTGTGGACTAAATTTACCTGGATTCTGCCCTGTCATCGGCTTCCCGGGTTTCATGTTTATCTTGTCGGTTGCATTAATGGCTTCGTACATGCTTTGAAGGCTTGATTTTACTTGATTTCTAAAATATTTTGTGTCATTATGCTCACTATTTGCCATTGTCTAGGTCGAGCTACATCCTTAGTGCTTGTTCTTGAGGCTTTTGGCTTTGATTGACTTCATTTTGGGGCATTTGGGCTTGAACTGTTTGATTTGGTGGCTATTTCTTGGGCGTTCTCGCCTCTGTTCTTTGTGGGCACCATTGGGCTTCACGTTTGTTGCTTCTGGGGTCAATTTCCGCTTCATAATGGTATGTGTCTGATTAGCCTGCCTTTGATTGAGAATTATGTATGGCACTTTGAGGTTATGAGAGTGATCATTCCATGCTAGGGTTGTTCAGTTTTGCGTCCTTTGTCATCTCCCAGGTGAGTCTTGAACTCATGTATCCATCTACATTTTAATGAATCTTACCTGAGAGTAATTAGTAAACCCTAGTGATGACTCAACAGTGAAACAACTAAATTTTGAGCTTGCCTATGTGCTAATGGCGGATGAATAGGGTTCAGACCTAGGGCAGTGCCATATCAGGTGATTTCATTTTAAGATTGACCTAGAATGCAAATAAAATTCATGAAAGGTCTGTTCCCAACTTGCCCTAAGATAAACTTTTCAAAATCCATAGTTTGTTCAGTGTCTGGATGAAATCGGGACTCTCCATCCCTTCCGGATCCCCTTCGCTGTGACCATTCGAGATCGCTGAGATATCATATCGACCACCTTGAGGTTCATCGAAGTGGTCTTCCTAGGTTCGCATTGGATCGTCGTGACACTATCATTTTTACACCGATGAAATCTTGTATGCATATTAGTCGGTGAGACCTTTGCTTTTGCCGAGACCTCACCCTATGAGGAGATGTCTCATCAACATGCTTGTTCATACTCACTTTCGGTGAGACAAGTCCTTGTCGCCAAGAGGTCATAGCGGGATCTAGTAGCTTTACCGATATTCGCTTGCTTCGCCAAGACATCCGTCCTTCGGCGAGACCTCCCACCGAGCACTTTTCACTTTCGCCGAGCTTTGTTCTTTTCAGTCGCTGTAACCCTTCAAAGTCAGGGAGATGTCACGTAGGTCATTCTGTGTCTTGCCGAAGCCCTTCATAGGTTTGTATTAGGTCACCAGGATAGTGTAATTCTCATGCCAAAAGTCTTTCTGTCAGAAAGACAAACCTCATCGCCAAGAGCTCATAGCGGATTCCTTTCGTCTTACCGATCTTTCGTTCTGTCGCTAGGACTTTCCCTTTCAGCGAGACCTTTCGCCGAACGTATCCTGCTCTTGCTGAGTGACCTTCTATCGGGGAGACATCCATGCTTCACTGAGACCTTACCGTGAGCTCCCTACTCTTGCTGAAATCTTCGCTTTCGATGAAACTCCTAATGATCACCAGGAATTCATAGCAAAACTTTTCTCTTGGCGAGCCCTGATCTTCTGTCGGGGTGACTTCTTAATGTCGGCGAGAGGTTATGCCGATAAATCTCTTCATCGGCGAGACATAACGTAGTCACTGGGACCTCTAGCTGAACTCAAACGCTTCACCGAAAGCCTTCCTAGGTTCATTTATGTTCGCTGTGACAGTATCTTTCTCACACCGAAGCTCTCTCGTGTTCTATCACTGGTCGGTGAGACCAAGTAAATTTGCCGAGACCTTTCCCCGACCACCCGTTGGTCATATCGATGCATTTATCACCGGTCGGCAAGGCTCTGTAAGTTCACTGGGACCTCATATCAAAAAATTTAGTCTGGCCGAAGTTATTACTTAAACTCTAATTGTTGGTGAGACAAGGGCGATTCACTGTGACTTTATACCGAAGAAAATATCTCACCGACGTGACTTTCATATTCGCTTTCGACAAGGCGTGCCCCATTCAGCGTGACCTCTTTTTTGAATGAAATTTTTTCAGCCGAAATACACTCATTTGCTTCGCTGAGACTTTCCCCTAGTCACCAGGATGTTACACCGAAACCACTAAGTCTTAGCGAAACCTATCCTAGTGACTTCCTTCGGCGGGACTCCCGGGAGTTGCTGAAACCTGTGTTTCGGAAATTCCCATTGGTTCGAAACTTTTCCTTAACCGCGGATGTCCGTCAGGTCCGGATTTCTCCAAAATTCGCCATCTCCCAGATTTCCCGAAAATCCTCTTTGACTAATTCTTCGCGGAAATCCGTCCCTGACGGATTTTCCCAAAATTTGGTAAAATATAAAGGGGCATGAAATAATTGGATTCATTTATAATTTGTGATGCATTTGATGATTATTTCATGACGTATTTGGATCTCCCATGTGAATTTATTGATGAAAAATGATCAAGTTTAATGATTAAGTAGGTGTTTCCTGACTATTCCATTGGAATCCGATCTGTCTGGAATTTCCCAAAATTCCTCTTTGGCTCAGATTCCGCGGATGGTCTTGAAACCCGAAATCTGTTGTGGTCATTTTATATGGACTTTAATAACACCTTCACTATATGAGATGCATTCTAACAGTGTTTTGATAGATTGACTTTGCTTTCCTGTGGTCTAATATGATTTCCATGTTGAGTGTAGACTGAATCAAGTAGGACAACAACTGGTTTCTCATTGTTTGATGCAGAGAGGATCAAGCTAGACATTAAGAGCAAGGTCCCGGAGCGTAAGATCACTTTTTTCTGGTCAGAAGTCACTAATACGAATGTTGGCCTCTGGGACTATGAGGAATTTAAAGCAAGGATGGCAGTCAAGGATCCTCCTTTGGTGACTAGAAGGATGATGGAATCAGGCTTGACCCATGTAGCCGGTTTCCCTTCTATAGTGCAATGCTATGAGTTGGTCCTTGAGTGCGCCAGGAACTACGATCAGGACACACAAAGGATTATTGGGCCTCAAGGGAGAGTTGTTGCAAATCTCAACCCAGTCTCCATTGCCCAAACAATTGATATGCCAGACAAATCTCATGTGGTGGGATTCACCATTGAGGCAGCTCAGTACTTCTACGATGACCAGACCGTCAAGTCACAACAATTTATCAATTCTTGGCTAGAGAAGCTGAAGTCTCACTACTCCAAATTGCCCAAGCAGCTGTACAAAGCAAAATTCAAGAAGGAATATTGTGATGCCATCACCTTTCTTAGCAGGGTGGTTGGATTGAAGAGTGCTGGTACATTTGAGAATTGGATGTGCCATGGGATTGTAAGGATGGAACAAGAGAAAATTGACTACCATTGGGCAAGGGTCATTAGCCAAGTAATTCACAAGCAATTGTCCAATGTGTTACAAACAAAGACCTTCACAATGACCTCATATTTGGTCTATGCACTTGCTAGATTCCATCCCTACATAGGATTGGATACAAAGGGAATTTTTGGAAGGGACATCATCTATGAAGTTTTCCCTCAGTTGTATTTAGGGAGCTTGGACTATAGGAGGACAAATGATGCCTTTACCATGCACATCACTAGAATGCTTCAAGAAGCAGAGCATGTTAGAATTTCAGATCAAGCAAAGGAGCTCATCAAGAGATATGGAGCCTGGTTCATTCAATTCCCAACCTTCTCCTACATTCAGATTGATGGTTGCCAAAGGGCCCCATATAGACTTCCATGGTATCCCACTGACCACATCATATTGTTGGAAGTAACTAGGCAGATTTGTGACTTCGATGCCATTGTCAAGAAGGACAAGCATAAGACCGGTTTTGGTGGAGACTTCCCCTTGAGGATTGGCACTGGAGAGGTATGTCCTTCCATTGGTTCTGCCCAAGCTTCAGAGGAAGAAATGAGTGCTCTTGGTTTGTCCTCCCACTCCAAGAGATCTAGATTTGACATCATAGGAGAAGCTCAAAAGAAGGTCAGCAGAGAATATAGCCATAAGGTAAATTTGGAGGACTACTGGGCCAACTGCGGTGATGAATTTGAGGTCAGAAAGAAGAAATTCTCCTGGCTCCCGGTGGATGCAATCTGATTGTATAACATAAGGGCAGTTCCTGATCAGTTGGAAGATGATGGGAACTTGATTCAGGACCATGCCTATGAAGCAGTAAAGGATAGACCGATTGGTGATATAGACTGGTTAGAGGAGGAGCAAACAGAACTAAAACAATTGATGGATCCAGTTATCAAAGTTACTAAGATGTGGCTCAAGCACACGGTATGGGAATTGGAAAACAAAGGTGTATAGTGCACTTATGCTCTTATGGGAGATTTAGATTCCCATCCCACCTCTGAGGAGTCCACAGGGCAGCAGGATCCTAAAGGTAAAGGTAAACTGGACTCTCCTCTCAAAGTCAAGATTAAAGGTGTACAAGAAGTAGAGGTCCAAGAAACAGAAAAGCAGAGGAGACCAAAGGCCAAGAAGGGAACAAGGACTAAGAAGTCCAAGCAGAATCCTAAGGCTGGTGATCCTATGCCCAAAAGGAGGAGAATTATAAAATTATCAGAGAAGGCTAGCTCCAAGATTGGGGAGGAAGAAGTTTCCCCGCCAATGATAAATGTTAAAAGTTCAGAGGAGAAGGCCAAAGTGTATGCAAGGAATTCTAGGACTCCTTCTCCCAGGGACAGTGTGCCTAGGACTGACCTACCTCAGGTGGTTTCTCATGAGGAGCATGGTGATGATGTGATTTCCACTCACGAAGCTCAAGGTGAACCAGGTGAGGAGGAGAATGTTGTGGATCATCCGGATACTGAAGATGAAGAGTTTCATGAAGGTGATCTTCATAATGCAGAGGCAGAAATTGAGAATATAATGCAATCCCCTATGGTTGCACATGCAGATCTTCCTTTTAGAACTGAAGAAGTTGAATCTCCTCTGAGGGAGGTAGAAGCAGAAAAGGTTCTCTCACCTACACTTGAAGAGGAGCATGCTGATGGGAAGGAAAGTGAAACAGATGAGACCCCTGAGAAACAGAATTTGAGTGAGGAGGCACCCAAGGATCAACAGGAAGAGGAAATGGGGCAGAGCAGGGTGCAATTGGAGTCCACTGTCCCTAATTGGCTAGAGAAAGAAATAAAGAGAAAATAGGTAGTAATGGAGGATAGTCCACCGAATTGGGATGCACTACTAGCCAGGATTGGAAAAGATAAAGGTAAGAAGAAGGCTAGGGTGATCTTACGAGTTGAGAGAGATGAGGCACATAACAAGGTTGTTCATATTACTACCCCTGCTCCTGATAAAAACAGAGATGATGTGGCTGGAGATGATTATAATATACAGACCTTTAATCTTGGGCCTACATCAGTTGAGCAGGATATTGAGCACTATGAGATCTCCAGTGCAGTTATTGTGGATAGATTAAGAAGGGGAATGAAGACCAAGAAGGAGCTGAAGAGAGAAAATGAAAATCTCAGGAAGTGCTTGGAGGAATTAATGAAGCCATTGCATTCCATTAATCCTTCTTCCTCTGCTACTAATCCTCTGCCTTAGGAGACCATAACTAAGCTAGAAAAGATGAAAGCTTCCACCCTTGCCACTATGAATTGGTTGAAAGGGGTGCAAGAAAAGGGTGATGAAGCTATTAAGGTGATTTTATCAACTAGGAAGGATGCTATCATGGCGACTAAATGGTTGAAATAGGTGTTGGCACAAGATAAGGAGGATACAGACCTCCTTCTGCAGAAAACCAGAACTCTAATGGAATACACCTGGGATAGGTTGGTAAGTGATGGGATCCTTCCTTCTTCTAGGGCTTCCGAACCTTGGGAGTGGTTCAAGGCACTGCAAATTAGGCAGAAGGTGTTGAAAAATATTCACAAATGAAGGAAGCAGATTGATGACACCCTAACTAGGGTTTACAATGGTTCCATTTCCTTCTTTGAAATCATGACGGGAAGAAGAAAGATCGCGCCCAAGTACTTGAACCTGGAATAGTTGAGAGAGTGGTCACATGATGTGTATGCACCACTTGATGATGGTTCTATTTTTGAGCACCAACTAGATGATGCGGCCACCTACCTCGTAGTTATTGATAAGCATGAGAAATATAAGGTAGATTGGGATAAGTCGTTCAAACACTCAAGGGACAAAATTGCGTCCATTGAGAGGCGATTTAGGGTTCTGCCAGTACCACCTGTGGCTAACTTAGATGCAACATTCTTGAAACTACATGAAGAGTCAAATCGGTGCGGGGATAATAGGGAATAGAGCTAATGATGGGCTGAAGCGCAATTTGTGCTTCCCCATTATCCTCCCGTGCGTCGTCTGAGCTGCATTGCGGATCTCAGGCCGACTTCGACAAGATGTGCATTTAATACCCATTTGGCCCATTTCGAAGACTCTCTTGGCTGGGTTGTTGTGCTGAGTTATTGTTGCGAAACCCTTGCCTAGCCAACAGTTTTCTAGGGATTTCTATAAATTGGGCATTTGGCCTCATTTGTAAAGGGTTAGATAGTCAAAAGATTAGAGATAGTTAGAATTTTTAATACAAAGATAGTTAGAAGCAAGTTAGCAAGTAGTTGCCGTCAAGAAAATATTGTAACAGAAGCTGGAATTGTTGCTATAGTGGATATTTCAAATGCAAATAATGACATTGTGATTTGGTGCCATATTTGTTTTCTCTTGTCTTGCATGGTTCCTGTTATCTCATCTTTAAAATTGCTTTGAGTTGGTTAAGGTTCAAATTAGATTTGATTTAATAATGCTTATGGTTTGGTACTTGAATGTTGTAGCAATCCCTCAGTCCATACTTTTTGCAACCAACTGATTGTTAGTTGCTTTGCAAAGTTAGCCTGGAATATCATATTCATTGTGCTTAAGTTCGATTGTGAGGGTTTATTCATTTCAGCTGCAATAAGGTTGTTTGGATGGATGCTCACGATTTGAAAATCTTAACACCTTAGAAGATTGCACTATTTCTACAAGATTGCAGATATATCTGGGTCGAATAGAGATCAGTTTGAGGGATTGGTCCATTTTGGTGTTTATCATTGGCATTGTTAATCTTAGGAGTAGTATTAGATTTAGAAATCTCTTTGAAACCCTCATTCTTTTGCTATTTCTTTGATTCTCGGGTTAGATCTAGGAACGAAGTATCATCAGATTGTTAAAAACTGATAAAATTGATCCAATATTTGCTCGTAGTAAGGTCCCATTGTGATTACCAGCATTTTCACATTTCGTTACTGAGTTGTTTATGCACTGTCAAGACCTTACATTAATACTTTAGGGTTATCTCTTGAGGCTTGCTGATAGGGATTTACCTTTCAAGAGAGATAGGATATTACATTCTATCTAGGCTGTTATTGTGCAGAAAAAATGATCAACAGGAACTGGCGCTAGAAGGAGGGCCCGAACAAACAAGCTGGATCAATTTTTGAACGCCATCTCTCCTGAGAGGTTCAGAAGAAGAACAAGATCTGCTCCAGGAGAGGAAGAATTTCAGGAATTACCAGACCCTACTAGGTCAAGAAGGACTAACAGAAGAAGGGAATCATCATCATCATCCCATCCACCCCCCTCATTTCCATCATCCTCATCTTCATCAAGTTCATCTGAGTCTGAGAACATTCCCAGCCCACAACCTCAACTGGTTATAAATCAGCCATTACCACCTCAACCTCCACCAAATGGATTTTCTGGCAACGAACCCATCTCCATTAAGTTTTTCCATTTACAATGTCATGCCCAAAAACCCTGAACACTTTTGTTCAAAGTTCCATGTTAATGATCTGAATAGAACCGCTGAGGAACACAACAGAATCTTTCAGACTGGCCTTAAGGATAGGGGGATAAACCATGAGGATGTAGCTTGTAGGTTATTTCCTTATTCACTAGGGGAAGATGCATTCTATTGGTATAACCACTTACCTGTTGGGTCTATCCAGCATTGGACTGAGCTAGAAGCTACTTTTTTACAAAAAATTTGAATACCCATTAGTTCCAATGAGCTCTACCGTCAGTTCACTAATGTGAAAAGAGAGGTCAATGAGCCTATAGGGTCATTCAACAATAGATTTCATTGTGCTTATACCAAACTACAGGCCCCTTATGCTATTGATGAACCCATTGCTCTAGAAGTTTATTATGAAGGACTTGATAGTTTGACAGCCACCTTTATGAAGTGGAGTAATAATCCTCCTACTAGTCTACTTGATGCATATGCAAAAGCTATGAAAGTTAGCACTAATGTAAGGCAACATTTGTCTGGGCCTTTACCCTCATTAGGACCTATTGCTCACCCTGGACAAGTTCCATCTCTCAACCAGGCTCTGGCAAACCATACTCCTATCATGAATCTGATACCTCAGTTGCCTATGGTTCCTCACCCAGGGCCTCCTATGGGACAAATGTTATCCACGATGAATTACCCCCAGCAAAATGTGAATCAACCCCTACATACCAAGCCTCAGGCTAGTTATCCTTCATACCTGCAAAATTTTGAAGTCTTAAACCAGTCACTAAATGCCAATGCTACAGTAGGATATTCCCAAAGTAATGTGAATCAACCTCCATACAATAATCTTGACAAGGAGAGACTGGATGAATTATCTGAACAAATAAAGAAGTTGAATATGGAGGTGACTTACCTGAGGAATCAGAACAGTCAGTTGCAAGCTGCTCAGAGGAACATGCAGTCCAATCAGAACAAAGAGAACCCATAAGGACAACACTTTGATAGAGGGCAACGTCAGAACAAAGGGTATAACAATGATAGAGGATACAACAACGACAGAGGATATAACCAGGACAAAGGTTACAATAATGATAGAGGATATAATAATGACAGAAGGCAGAACTATGACAAGGGACAATCATCAGGTTAGAACTTTGACAGAGGTCAAGGTGGTGGACAAGGTTTTGAGAGAAGACAGCAGTCAGGACAGAATAGGACCTAGAACACAGGGGCCAACAATGGAGTCCCCACCCCTTTGGATCAACCAGTCAGTCAACCTGTTAATTAGTCTACCAATCCATCAATTAATCAAGAAAAGCCTCCCAACAGTGTATATCTAGCTGAGGACGCTTTATCAGGATGGTGTAGACTCCATAAGACTAGTTAGCATTCTAAGTTGGACTGTCAAGAATTCCAAACAGTAGCCTCAATCTTTCAGTATAAAGTAGAGACAAATACAAGCTGTCAGGAAATAGTACCTTATATTCCTTATGATTCACTAGTATTGGTATTAAACCATGCTCCTTTTTCGCAAAGTGAGGACAATGTACCTGAAAAATAATCTGACCAGTTGGAGGGCGAGGCAGACCAGGTATGCAATGGAGATGAAATGACACAACTATTTGATGAGAATCCAGTGAATGACAATGGTCCCAGAGATGAAGAAGAAGCTTGCATTAAAGAAGTACAAACCTTCCAGAGGCCTGTCAAGAGGTATGACTTGAGAGAACTGCCACATAGGTGCCCACAGGCTGGAGGCCCCTTTACTACTTCTATCCCACCGAATAATTTCAACATGCCTCCAAACCCTAATGCTAGCAACAATCCCTCACTACCTCTGGTTTCCAGGCAATATTTATCTCAAGATCCAGGACATGATGATGTACCAAAAGGAATAAATGCTGATGCAAATAAAGAAAAGATGGTGGAATACCTGAAGGAGACCCCCACTGATTTAAATGAAGAACAATTGGCCATGTATGTTGTTGAAGAACTCTGGAAATTGAAGGTAAATCTAACTACATTTGAAAGTTCCATCCATTAGTAATGCAGTCTTAGGTTCTTATGATGCAAGTTCCATGTCGCAAGGTAAATCAGTTAGCAAGAATGTCCATAGAGAATCTAGTTCTCGGCCAATAGGAGGGAAAAATAAGTCTCATGATCAAGTCCATATACCCCCTGGAGATACTGGGAAAGAAAAAGATAAATCTCAAGTTGCTCAAGTAGATACTCCCTTAACTCTATTTCAAGGGAAAACAGACACACCCCCATTGCTGATTTCTGTCTGCATATTTGGCAAGAATTTACATAATTGTTTGTTGGATTCTGGTGCTTCAACCAATGTTATGCCCCTTGGTGTCTGTAGAGCTATGGGAATTACCCTTGCTGATTCTCAAAAGAAAGTCACACAATTGGATAGGACTGAAGTCAATGTTGTAGGAGAGCTAAACATGATTCATATGCAGATTGCTTCTAACCCTAGGATCCAACAGGTTATCAATATACAGGTAGCTGACATACCTGATGCATACGGCCTAATCCTGGGAAGGGACTTTACTAGGGCCTTGAATGGATATATGTCGATTGATCACTCCCATATGTGGCTCCCCTGGAAAGGAGTGTCAAATCATATTAGAATTGAACGAGAACCTAGAATGAAGTATATGATTACAGAATATCAAAAAACCTCTGCTAAAATTTTGATTTCAGAAGTAAGTATGGGTAACTACATGCTTGCTGCTCCTCTTGAAGAACCAGATGTGGAGGAAGTTCTTATGTTCCACACAGTGTCTGTTAACCTTACATCAAAGTCTAGTGGTGTTGAAGCCCTAGTGGACCCAGTTAAAAACAATGGTGAACCAGCTGAAAGTAATGATGATCCAGAAGACAATCAGCTGGCTTTGTTAGACAGTTTTCAAGAGTTCCTTCAAAAATGTATTGAAGGTCAGATTCAGTTAGGAAGAAGAATGAACTTTGAAGAGTTACTTTTTCCCAATTGGTGCAGGGTACATAATGCTTCACATTCAAAATTGGACTGTTGTTTATGCCAAGCCGCAGTAAAACAAATACAAAAGTATATTAATCCTACTCTGATGATCAAAATCAATGTCCAAGAAGACCACAAAGGAAAAGGAATGATGCCTTCTGAAAGGCCACCCAGCAGTAATAGTGCAATTAATACAGCAAGAGACTCTGCAGTTGTTGGATGCTGGACTCTGAGATTTGATGGGTCTAAATTAAAGTAAGGATCTGGGGCAGGATTTGAGCTAATTAGCCCAAAAGGTAAGACATTTTTTGTTGCTCATAGACTTTAGTTTCATTGTACAAATAACGTAGCCGAGTATGAAGCCTTAGTGCATGGATTGTTGATGGCCTTGAAGAAGAAGGTTAAGATCTTGCAAGTGTATGGAGACTTTGAATTAGTAGTCAAGCAAGTTAGAAGGCAATACTCTTGCCATGACAGAAGAATAACTAACTATAGACATAGAGTATGGGACCTTGTTGAAGGATTTGACACCTTTAACATTCAGCTGATTCCACGAAATAAAAACCAAACAGCTGATTCCTTGGCCCAAGCAGCCAACACTCTACAGCCTCTGTCTCTTTCGAGATTAAAGAAGTTTACGGTGGAACTGACCCCAGTGCCCTCAGTCCCTGATAATGTTACTAGCTTCCAGGTGTTTGAAGATTATAAGCATATTCTAGACTTTATCAGAAACACAAATGTTTTTGCTTCCCAAATCATTGATGAAATTGAGCCTCGAGAGGTAGAGATAGACTTGGAAGGGGTACTCAACTTGAAGACCAACACAATTCCCAGGGGAATGGTGCTACTAGAGAGGATTTTTGATCTGGATAAGATTAGAGATCAGGAACAAGATGCCAGAAAGGAGTCCATCCGCGAACAGTGTGATAAGCATAATGTGGGAACTTAGGAGGATGTAAAAAATGTTCTTATTGGAAAAGTATACACCCCAGAAGAAAGATGGGGAATCATTGACGCATTGCACAAATATTTAGATGTGATAGCCTAGAGTTATGAAGACTTAAAGACTTATGATACATCAATCATAACTCATACTATCCCTCTCAATCCAGGAGTGAAGCCTTTCAGATAGAGGCAGAGGCCTATTAATGCTCTGCTAGAACCTATAATACAAAAGGAAGTGCAGAAACTATTGTCTGCGAGAATCATATTCCCAATCAGACACTCTACTTGGGTTGCAAACCTAGTTCCAGTACGAAAGAAAAATGGTGAAATCAGACTGTGTGTGGATTTCAAAAAATTGAACAGAGCATCAGAGAAAGATAATTATCCAATACCCTCACTAGATGAAGTGCTGCAAATTGTCAACGGATCCCAAATGATGTCCTTCTTGGATGGTTATTCAAGGTACAACCAGGTCATGGTGCAATATGAGGATAGACACAAGACTGCTTTCACCACCAAGTGGGACACTTTTTTTTATAGAAGGATGCCTTTTGGCCTGATTAATGTTGGAGCTACATTCCAAAGAGCAATGGATATTGCCTTTAAAGATATAATTGGGAAGTGCATAATCATCTACATGGATGACCTGACGGTATTTTCAAAAAAGAGAGGTGATCATATATCAGATTTATGCAAAGTTTTTCAGAAATGTAGGGAGTTTGGGATATCCCTCAACCCAAAGAAATGCATCTTTGGAGTAACAGAAGGTAATTTGTTAGGGCATGTTATCTCTAGAAAGGGAATTTCCATTGATTCAGAACACATAGAAGCCATTCTTAAAATTCCCTCGCCTGCAAGTAAAAAAGAAATGAAATCATTCTTTGGCAAGATCAATTTTGTTAGGAAGTTCATCACTGGGTTTGCAGAAATAGTTAAGCCACTGAATGCAATGTTGAAGCAGGAAGCCAAGATGGAATGGAATGCAGAAGCAAAAGAAGCATTCACAGAGATAAAGAAGGCTATTGCTGAAGCTCCAGTTTTAGTAAGTCCTGATTATGCCAAACCATTCTACATATATTCATTTGCTTCTGACCACTCCTATGCTGCTATATTAACTCAGAAATCTGACCCAGGCAATGAACACCCCATAACATTTATGAGCACACCATTGAAGGATGCAGAACTGAAATACCCAAATGTGGAGAAACAGGCTTATGCCTTAGTCAGGGCAGTCAAAAAGTTCAGGCATTATATCCTCAAAAATAAGATCTTTACTATAGTTCTCGATCCTGCAGTCAAGCTGTTATTGATACAAAATGAACTGGGAGAACGAAGAGCCAAGCGAGTAACTATGCTACAGGAGTATGATATAGAAATTCAGCCCATGAAGTTGGTAAGAGGGCAAGGGCTCACAAAGACAATGGAAGAGACAGGCCCTGATCTTACAGCTCAGGCTTATACTTTAGAGGATGTCTCTCCTGGAGAGTGGTATGATGATATTGTTCATTATCTCCTAACTCAGAGGTGCCCTAATCATCTCAATCCAGTACAAAGAAGGGAATTTCTCTTAAAGAGTGACAATTTCATGTTAAAAGGGGTTGTCTTATACAAGAGAAATCATGAAGGTGTGTACTTAAGGTGCCTGGGAAGGGAAGAATTCAAAAGGATGATGTCAAAATTCCATGACAGATATGGTACAGGCCATGGGTCAGCACCATCTACAACAAACCAAATTCTCAGAGCTGGTTATTACTAGCCTACATTGTTCAAAGACACCCACAATCATGTCAGGACATGCCATGTGTGTCAGACGGTGGCCACCAGAGAGAAGTATGCAACGCTCCCACTTCAGCCGGTCGTCGAGGTAAAACCTTTTGCACAATGGGGAATGGATTTCATTGGCCCCATCAATCCACCTTCCTCTGCTGGTCACAGGTATATTCTCACCATTACTGATTATTTTACATGATGGATAGAAGCTCTTGTATGCAAACAATGTACTTTTGAGGTAGTGATTAACTTCCTTGAATTTGGTATTCTTAATTGTTTTGGATGTCTGATGTCTTTGGTTTGTGACAATGGTCCTGCGTTTTCATCGTTAAAGTTTTCCAACTGGGCTTTTGATCATGGAATCATTATAAAATTTGCATCCAATTACTATCCGCAGGGTAATGGGTTGGCTGAGTCATCCAATAAGAATCTTCTGACTGTCATCTACAAGTTATTGCTGCGAAACCCTTGCCTAGCTGACGGTTTTTTTGGGGATTTCTATAAATTGGGCATTTGGCCTCATTTGTAAAGGGTTAGATAGTCAAAAGATTAGAGATAGTTAGAATTTGTAATATAAAGATAGTTAGAAGCAAGTTAGCAAGTAGTTGCCCTCAAGCAAATATTGTAACAGAAGCTGGAATTGTTGCTACAGTGGATATTTCGAATGCAAATAATGACATTATGATTTGGTGCCATATTTGTTTTCTCTTGTCTTGCATGGTTCTTGTTATCTCATCTGTAAAATTGCTTTGAGTTGGTTAAGGTTTAGATTAGATTTGATTTAATAATGCTTATGGTTTGGTACTTGAATGTTGTAGCAATCCCTCAGTCCATACTTTTTGCAACCAACTGATTGTTAGTTGCTTTGCAAAGTTAGCCTGGACTATCATATTCATTGTGCTTAAGTTCAATTGTGAGGGTTTATTCATTTCAGCTGCAATAAGGTTGTTTGGATGGATGCTCACAATTTGAAAATTTTAACACCTTAGAAGATTGCACTATTTCTACAAGATTGCAGATATATCTGGGTCGAATAGAGATCAGTTTGAGGGATTGGTCCATTTTGGTGTATATCATTGGCATTGTTAATCTTAGGAGTAGTATTAGATTTATAAATATCTTTGAAACCCTCATTCTTTTGCTATTTCTTTGATTCTCGGGTTAGATCTAGGAACGAAGTATCATCAAATTGTTAAAATTTGATAAAATTGATCCAGTATTTGCTCGTAGTAAGGTCCCATTGTGATTACCAGCATTTTCACATTTCGTTACTGAGTTGTTTATGCACTGTCAAGACCTTACATTAATACCTTAGGGTTATCTCTTGAGGCTTGCTGATAGGGATTTACCTTTCAAGAGAGATAGGATATTACATTCTGTCTAGGCTGTTATTGTGCAGAAAACACGATCAACATACTTGACCTCACCATCCAAGGCTAGACCCCACCAACCATACCCGCCAATGAATAGTGGGGTCAAGGTCGAACCCCACTGACCATATTATCTAACAACCCCACTGACCAAGGTATTCGCCACCACCCAAGCTCCACCACCATCCATAAGGCATAGCCAAGTGGTGAGTGAAGCTCGGGTGATGGCGAAGTGCCACACAATGAGCGAAGCTCGGGTGGTGGCGAAGTGCCTTAGGTGGGTGAAGCCCTAGTGGGGTATTACCCGGTTAGAACCCTATTGGGATATTGTTGGATATCCTCCCACCCACCCTTAGTTCATGAACCCCCAGAGGGGCCCACCCAACCTAGATGATAGTGGTATAGTTCACCATATCCATGCAAGAAAAGTTTGAAGACTAAATTGCTGCTATACATATGTCTGAGTCCTTGACCTCACCTCACTTCTTTCTCATCCCTCCCTATTTGATTATGTGTGGTGACCTCCCCCAACCTAGTGATGGTGGGATTTGATCTTTATTCCATGTCTACATATCGAACAATTTTTTTTGATGAGTGAACCCTCCCCTTTGCGATGGGAGAGACCACTATGGATGGGTGGGAATATATTTGTTTTGGATCCATCAAGTGGGTCTTATCCCTCTTTGATCCATTAGAATTGAGACTTACCAATAGGTGCAGTTGCTAATACATACATGGGATGTTGCACTTCCCTATATCAAGAATAAATATCAAGCCGATGAATATCACCTAAAGAAACAATAGGCCCTCCAGCTCCATGATACAAATAGTTGCTTTCTCCCATCCATCCCTCTTGATCCCCTTGAGGAGATAACTCATCATGGGTGGAGTAGGATAGGAGAGACCTCATTATAGTAATCACAATCTTCCTTCCTTGTTCCCCCCAATCACAATCCCTTCTAAGTGATCCTTGAGCTCATGATGTTGAAGAGGAACCCATAATGTTGTAGATTGGTGTTTAGAGGAGTAAATGAGTACCTTTCTTTTCCTCCCTCCCTCATCACAAGAGATAAGTTGGTTAGTGGATTGAGATGGGTAGCTAGGTTTCGATATAGGCTAAACATAATAGGAGTTCAAGAAAATAGCTATGCTATAATTACCTCCCACCCAATTTAGGCATCTAGAATATCCCCACAACTATAATCCACCCACCCACAACTAATATCCCCACCCCCCAAGGTGGGAGGGTATTATAGGGTCTTAGGCATCTATTGAAGCAAGGGTGGGGGGCACCCCAATGGGTGGATATAGTGGAACTGGTAGTAAACACTCTGATCTAGATTCATTCCTAAAATGAGAATGATGTTTGGTATAGCTCGCCATGGGTGGGACGCATAAACAACTCTTGGTTGGAAGAAATCCTCCCCTTGTTCCCAAAATCGGGACTCCCCAGAAGCACGCATTTGAAAGCTCTCACTTGACCGACCCCTCTCAAATCTATATTGTGAATCCACCTGACTAAACATATATTTGAGGGGGTGACCAAAATCATCCATCACTCAATGTCATAGCTTCCCATAGCCTTAATACATGAGTATACATATTCATGCTCGATCATGGCACAAGGAGAGAGGAGAGTGGTTTCTTGAATCCATTTGCTTCATCAACTACCAATTCCAATGTGTGGGGTGGCTAGGATTTTCTCTCTCTTATTGCATAATAGAGACCTAGGGAAAATTTCATTTCTACTCCCTCCCTAAAACCTGAAGGGAGTCGATTGAGAGTTATCTCCCACTCCATCCCTTCACTAGTTAATCCATCTGTTAGTCATATCTTCCCCCTCTCCTTATCTCTAGTCAATTTTTCATGTCAGAGAGAGCGCTCGGGCCCTAAACACAAAAGCCTTTCCTCCTCCCCCCCCCCAAATAATGGATTCATAATCAGTGGATAGATGATCTCATGAAGGCAAAGGAATTCAATAAAGGTCATCCATTAGAAGGAAGTAGAAACCCTGAGAGAACTATACCCCCACCTGGCTAATCCTTGGGAGAATCTTTCATCTCCCACCCAGAACTACCCAACAACAACCATAGCGGTTGACCCCACTATCCAAGGCCTATAGGTGAATGGGTTTTGTGGGTATGGTCGGTGGGGTTGGGGCCCTAGGTGGTGGGGTCTTGCTCAGGTGGGAATAAAGGGCCAGGTAGGAGGGGATTTGAATTGTCCCCACCATCCAAGGCCAGACCCCACTGACCTAGGCCCTAACCCCACCGATCATACCCACCAAAAACCTCACTAACCAAGGCATATAGGGCAATGGAAAACCTAGGGAAGTGGATGAAGCCCCAATGTAGTTGGGGCCACAACAGATATTGTCATAACCAAATTTTATTATATATTTATTTAAATTTGGAAAATTGAATTGTTGATGAGATTCAATTAAATATTAAATAGAGATTCTAGAAGATTCACACGTTGAATAAGAGGAGTTGACAAATGTTGAATTTATGAAATTCTAAAAACTATTTTTATATATGTCATCAAGGATTGAACGTTACTAATCAATTTGTAAGTATGTGCAGTAGCAGGGTAACAGGATGAAGGATGAGAACACGATTGAAGTAGGATTGTTTAGCTGGATCGAACGGTAAGCTATTTGGAATTTGGGTGCACACACCATAGAAGGGAATTGCATTTAAATCAAATATTATGTCTGAGAATGATAATTTCCTAACTTGAACTAATTCCATGTTTGAAAATATGTCTTGTAGATATAAAAATTATCCATTTAAAACTCTGTGTTTGATGAAACAAAAAAAAAAATTATGAATATATATAGAGATGCTTGAATTTGAATTTAAGTTATCTATTGCAAGTAATATTGTATGGAAATCATAAGCCATAACATGCAATTATGCAAGTAAATATGTATATATAAATATAAATGTATACATATAAATATATACATGTATGTACATAAGGTTCAAATACATATATATATATATATATATATATATATATATATATATATATATATATATATATATATATATATATATATATATATATATATATATATATATATATCTGTATATATGTGTGTGTGTATGAAAATGTAGAAATTATGGTAAATGAGAATGGGGATCATTTAAATAAACACATAAATATGAATATATATATATATATACATATATATACATACATACATACATATATATAAATATATGTATATTTGAATGCTTATTCAAATGTATATGTGATGAATTCAAATGATAACTGATAGCATACTAAAATCTAGTTGATAATTAAAACCACTATGATGGTGGTAGTAATGCCTGCCATGAATTTAATGGTGATATTTGAATTATGTAGTGTTCGGTGGCAAGGCCATAATGCCTCTGCCCTGGGCATGCAAAATATAGACTGTTGTTTCCGTTTTTGAATAACACACAAGTAGTGTGGCGAAGAAAGTCATAGGAAAAGGTGGGTTGAAGGAAGGAAAAAGAAGAAGAGTTTGAAGGAAAAAGAAAAGATAGCTTAATCAATTCAATTTTGAGGTAATTTGAACCATGAAAGAATTATAAATTCATTTTGATTTCCATTATCTCCTTTACTATCAAATGATAGAAAATTGTATTTTGTATATCATTGCTTTCAGTTTTCTAGAAGCCATGGTCATAGGCCGAATGGCATAATGTCGACCTCTATGGATCGCTTGTTTGCATTATGCATATGAGATCTCTCTTTTTGAAAAAATATGCGGCTAGCTCTATAAGCTAAACCGAGCCTTTGAGTGTTAAAATCAGGAAGTTCTTCCTTGAGGCTACTCACTTGAGTATGCCATACGATGGAATTCTTATACTTTGCTTCATTTTATTATAACTCACTATGAATAAATAGTGATGGGGATCAATCAAGGATTCCCTTAGAAGAGGGAGTGCATCAACCCAATCCAACACCTCTTCACTATCCATCTTCCCACCATACATGTGCAATTCTATCTTCACCTCAGTAGTGTCTCCTTTGAAAACCTTCAGTATCTTAACCATCCTTCTTTCATCAGGGTCCAACTCATCATCACCTTGGACTCCCCTTTGAGGGTTTTCATTCTCACCCTCTTCCTCTTCCTCTCAGTCACTCTCATCTGTAGTGGCCTTACCTCTTCTTTCATTTGTTTCCAATGTTGCAAGTTTGGCTAAAAGAGCTTCCTGAGACTCCATTCTTATTTCTCTAGCAATGATTGCACTTCCCTTTGGAGGCATCTTGATCCTTCAATTTGCAACTTTTCCTTCTTCAAAATTCAACCTCTTTCCTTCAAAAGATCAAAACCTATGCTCTGATACCAATTTGATGTAGAGTAGGGGTGGAGTTTGTCTAATCAATCACAATTCAATCAACCTTGAACAATTTTTCCACTTGGAAACCCTAACTTGGAGTTTCTCACAATTCCTTCAATCTTGCTTGTAGCACATCAAACAAGATTTTCCTAAGACAATCTACAGACCAAGCCTCAAAACCACAAACCCATCACCAATCTAGATACCCTTTTGGGGTTTTTAGTACATATCAAAATTGCAAACATGATTTCTTTGGAACAAACCCTCCAAAATCCTGCTACTATGCTACTCTTTAGGCATAATTAGGCTCCTACAACATGGCACTTATTGATTATACACCCTCTCAACCTCAATTATTCATTCTAAATCCATCCACACATCATATGGGGTATTCAAATGGACAATCTATCAACTAGAATGGTTCCTCAACACCTTTTCTACAAAACCCTACTTCTATGCACCATTCCTTGCTTGAAACATGAAGAAGATCAACTAGGGCATCATTGAATCTTTATCAATTTACCTTCCCTGCTCCTGCAAACCACATAAAATAAAAATATATACCTAAATATTCCATTCCACCAAGTTAGAGCATTTTCTATCTAGTGGAATGGCTCACAAACCCATTTTCTCCAATCAACCCTCAAAATTAGGGTTTTAAGGTTGCTTTTAGTAAAAATGCAATAAAATCCTTTAAACTTAATGAAATCCTATGAGACAAAGACAAAAATGAATCTAATTCAATTCTTCATCAATTAAAATGCACAAATTTTCCCTTACAGTCTGTACAAGGTCGTACTATTGGTTGTAGCAACAATTTTTGTCTTTAAACACAGAAAATAGAGCTTTTATTGAATTTTATTCTTCAAATCAACACCCAGAACCTTGATTCAACCATTACATGGTGTATTTAAGCATCACACATCAAAAACCAACCAAAAAAACCAAATCTAACAACCTTTTAAACTTCTTGACCGTTTAACTTCTCCAATTTGCAAATAATGTAAAAGTTGCTTAACAACTTTGCAACTTTATTTACAACTTTTCACCACATTTACAAAATTGACTCCAATCGAATCAAGACACCCCTAAACAACTTAAAAACATGAGAAATGGTATTTAGGACCTTATTACACAAAAATTAAACAAAAACTTAGCACTTAACATCCTTTCACATCATGGAAATCATGGTGCCCTACACTAGTAACCCTGTAAATTTCTTTCGTATAAATGTTCGCCACCCTAGCAGCTGCCAAGGCTCAGAATGTTTCAAGAGCCGGTTATAAACTCATGCTATATTTTAAATTTTAATCCCATAGGGCTATTGAAATTATTTCGATGAAAATATAAGTGATTCCTCCTTTACATATTTGGGATCGATTATGATACAGGGGAAATAAAAGACCCCTCTGAATGTAGCATTTTCTTGTATTTCATATCGAACCCTGATATTAAAATGGGACGATAACATCAAATGGGGAAGGGTTGTGTTTATTGTTTTTAAGCCTTGAATGAATTTAGGTTGTCTTGCTATGAAGCCAACCTTGTTTGATGAGGACGATGGATAGGAAAAACCATGTTGAAAAGAAATCAAGGTCACCATTTAGAATATCCTTGCATGCATGGTAATAGACAATAAAGTACATAGACAGTAATTTTAAATATAATTATGATGATCTTAGCCATTAGGATATGGCTAATAGCTTGATTTTATGGTATTTTTGGCAACAATATTTCCTTTTGAATATTGTCATACTGTTCTTATGCTTGATACAGGGAAGATTTTTACTTCAATATTTTTTGTACAATGTGAAAAATCATACTATTTCTTCTAATTGATAGTGAATCATATGCTTATAAAAGTGATCATTTATTATAAGAACAGCTAGAGATCTATAACAAAGAAGTAGTATTATTTATTTTTCTTAAAACTAAATTGTAGAAAAGAGAATATGAATATTCTATTGCATTACCACTCTGTTCGATTATAAGTGTTAAAATGATAAATGTGCATATGTGAGCAGCTTGCTAGTAACTATATAGTAGGAACAATACTTTTTCTATTTAAGCCAAGAATGTACATTAGCAAACAGATAGTTTTGCAACTATTTAGAAGGAAACAGTAAATGTATGCTCAAACAATATGTATGAAATTGTAAGGCTTGTATTGTTCCTTGACAATGAAAGGTCAATAGAAAACTATTTAAGTTAAAATCTGAATCAATGAATTTTCAAAATGTATGCACAAACTCAAACATAAGTAGGCACATATATGTGTATGCACATAGGCTTCATCTATGCACATACACATACTTGTGACATACCTTCTTTTATTTTTATTTTAGTACTCTCATTGTTAATGGAAAAATGTTTGAGGTGATAAGTAAAAATTTGTCATAAGAATGAAGTGATTGAATAATGAATTACTCCATAAGTCATAAATCTATTTTTTGTCAAATTAAGCTTACCTTACATTTTGATATACATTTAGGAAGAAGTAATTTGAACATGGAAACAGAACAATGATACCTTAGTTGACTAGAGCATCTATGGGTAGTTGTTGCTAGAGGGTAGATAGTTGTTTAGTAGAAAGTTACCTTTTGGGATGGGTGCCAAAATGGGTCAGAGAATATAGGTTTTCTTTACCAAAACCTACTATTTTTTGATGTTGAAACACACTTTTATGCTTGTCCAAGCAATATAGTTCATTATGTATGCATGAATGAACTCTTTGATTCCACTCTCTACCATTCCTAGCATAGATCTTGCACTTTCTTTTTTTTATTGCATACAAGATAAAATTTGCATGTTGATGTTGGGAACGCACTAGATTCCACCTTGCAGGTTGTTCTCTTGATAAACTCTTCATGTAGGGTCAGAAATTCTTCAAGTCAGAAGAATATTGGGGAAGCATAAGCTTTGTGGTTGGACGATAAAGCGCTTCAACCATGTTCTCATCCACCAGTGGAGGCGAGCAATGAAGAAGAACCTTAATGTTCACCAGACTAATATAATCTATGTTGTAACTTGATGTAACTATCATTTATCTACTTGATGAGGAAAGTACCCTCAAAAGATATTATGGGCTTTGGTGCCAAGTGAACGTGATATTGTAATTTGACTTTTGAAGAAAATATAAGAATCTTTGACTCTTTTTAAATAGACATGTGTAGGTACAATTGACTTTAGCCACTAGTTATGTCTCTTTAATTTGGAGTATATTCTTGTGTCATTTACAATAATATTTAATAATTAATAATTAGGAATAGGTTATTACAGATATTGGGGTTAGGGCCTTGAGAATTTAGTCATTTCCCACCCACCCCAACTAGATAGATAGATAGATAGATAGATAGATAGATAGATAGATAGATAGATAGATAGATAAATTTGTAAGTGGGAAATCAGATAAGATGAAATAATATCAAATATGAATTGAAACTAATCTAATTCAAAACAAAGATTATGATTCATGCCCATTACTCACGAAATAAAACTATGAGAACAATGAATTCAAGAAAGCAATTGAAAAAAAACAATATAAAATGAATTCAAAAACTGTAGCATTACCATCCCATGGTGAAGTGTATTCGCAATGATGTTGGATTGTTTGTTGTATCAATGTGAAGCCTCCATTTTGTGCGTAGAAAAAGATTCAAAGTTGTGTGTGTTGATCGAAGATGTGTGTAAAGCTTGTCAAAATATTTATTATGATTTCAACATTACTTCGTTGTGCAAAAGATGTTGATTCTCTGATCGTTTTTTAGAAAAAATGAGGTTGTTACATAGATTTTGTGTTTTGAAATGAACATGCAAGATCATGTAGTAAAATATCCTGATAAATGGTTTTAAACTATTGAGAGGATTTAGATGAGAAGAATTAGTGGATTTTGATTACATAATCAGCGTGATTGAAGAAATCAATTTGAGCCTTCAGTGGGATTGAGGAAATAGATTGAATAATTTGTGGAATTGAAGAAATCAATTTAAGCCTTCAGTGGGATTGAAGAAATAGATGGAGAAATCTATGAAATCAATTTGAGACTTCAGTGGGATTGAAGAACAAATGAATTAGTTAGGAATAGGGTGAACAATCGGGGGATCATAATTTTCTCAATCATGAGAGTGGGTGAGGATAATTAATTAATCTTTTTGAGTTGAACATGCAAATCATGTTTGACTTTTGCAAACAAAGTTGCATTTGTTTGTTTGACCTTTTTGATGATGTTTTGAATAATTTGTTTAATTATTCAAGTTTAGGGGAAAGTGATTTAATTAAACTATTAAGTATTAATAATTTAATTGATTTAGGGGAATAAAGTGAATTAATGACATAATTAAATAATTGATGTTATTTAATTAATTAGGAGGAATAAAGTTAGATTAGGACTTTATTAAATAAATGAAATTTATTTAATTAGTCAAAATTGATGAAAAAGTGAATTAATTAAATATTATATTAATATTAATATTCAATTAATAGAGAAAATTAGAGTTTTGGATGCAATTGATGTGAAATGCAATGATATTAGGTGATAATGATGTCGATGATGAGAAAATGTCATTTAGGATGTGCGATATGTGTTAGGTCATTTTTACATGTCTACATTTTGCACCTCTTTGAGACAAAGTATTGGTTGCTTTGTTTCAAAGAATTCGATGTTAAGATCAATATTTGAAAAAATTTATATGCCCCATTGTGCCCCAGTGATCAATGAAATGATGGTAGGACGTTGGTTTTCCCCCTCAAGAGGTTGGTTGAAAATATCCATTTTTGGGTCGAGCTCGTGATAATGTTCTATTTCAATTCAGATGCGTAGAGGACAAAAAATTAAGCCTATAAGACTCTCGTTGATAGTTCAGATGTTCCTGGGAGCTCCTAATTTCAACCTAGGAAGGTTTCCTAGGTAAAAAAATAGGGTTTTAAGGGTTAAAATAAGTAATTAGGGTTTGATTCTCCTCATTTGCATTCTAAGCCTATAGTAATTTATTTCCTCTAGATTTCATGATTTGTCGATTGTCGAGGAGCTATGGAAAGGATTTGAGGACCCCCACATCGCGCAAATGTAGTTCATGAGTTCAAGTGACTTGCAAGCATCAGTGCCCCGGTATGTACCCTTTCCTTTCATGTTTTCGGCTTGTCATTTTTATGTAATTAATGCATAAAGTCAAAGTAAACGATAGCGATAATCTTATTTTTTTCACACACTTGCATCGTTTCTACCACTTTTGTTGTTTATAACTGAATTGCACTTGCATTTTCTACTCACACTTGATTAAAATGTTCACTCTTGAGTTAAATTTTTTCCTTTGTTTTTGCATTTGATTGAAATGTTCACTTTTGAATTTTTCCATGTAAAATAACCGCATTTGTGAAAAAGTTTCTCTCTTGCTAAAATTGCCCGCTTTTGTTGTTTGGACTGCTTTTGAGTTTATTTATAGCTCTTGCCAAAATGGTGACCATTTTTGGCTGGTTTAACCACTTTTGCTAAAAAAGTAACTACTTTTTCCAAAAAAAATTGCTTTTGCTATTTTTGGAATTTTAAGCTAGTTTGTTTGCAATTCAACATGCGTTTTGTATTTTCATAGAAAATTCTTAACATTGTGGGTTGAATGGTTCAGGTGGTTCTCAAACTGCTTATGTCAAGGGAGTGATGACTGCATGAGCTTTTTGATTTGATCACTGGGTTCCACGAGTTGGAGCGAGATGTTTTAAATGTTGTAGGGCTATGGAATATTTGCTACATGCTGACTATTAGATGCCATCGAGTGATGATGATTGCTCTTGTTGAGAGGTGGCACTCGCAGAAATCATCTTTTCACTTAGCTACCAAGGAGGCCACCATCATCCTAGAGGATGTATGTAGGATTCTTTGTCTTTTGATCCTCAGAGAGCTTGTGACTTATTCTGTACACAGGGGTACACATGCTATGTGTTGAGTACTTGGTGTGAGGTGTCTGCGGGTTCGTGCATCCAAGATAGACCTATCTGAGTTCATTGGTAGCATGAATCTTGTTTCATTGGTTCTATGTGCTTTGGTTTCAGGGCTCTTCATTCTTGATCGACAAGGTAGGAAATTTCTCATTAGTTGGGGTGTGTGCATTAAGCATATGTTCAAGCACATAATTAGATATGCATGGGGCTCATGTCTCCTTGCGCATTTATACAAAGATATGCATGAGGTTTCCTACCAAGGAGGTAGATCCATTTCTATTGGTGTGATTTTACTTCATGTATGGTCCTGGGAGAAACATCCCAGTTACTAGGCCTGATGGCATATTAGATTGGGATCCAAAGGATCCATATTCTTACAAATATGGTGATTTTCTACATTATACCTAGCTCGGGTAGCTCCCTTACTGGTGTTGCATTATAGATGACATGTCAGGTTTTGTTTGGAGGCCTTATTTGGACTGTGATGCATGGCATGATGATCATGAACAACTACCATATTGTAGATAGACTCGGCAGCTTATTGGTTGTGCTCATTCTTTGTTAGAGAGATATCTTCCTCATCATGTTTTTTGGCAGTTTAGTGAGAGACATGGTTGTTTTGCAGATGCTTATGAGGCTCATTTTGGTAGGACCACTAGAGAGGTCTAGGTATGGGGTTTACAGGATGATTTTGATGTTGATGTTGCAGAGTTTAGAGCACTTGTTCCCTTTGGATGGGGGTGGCCTTGCAGATCCTGGGACTACCCCAGATTTTGATCAGTGGTGGGCTCGGTGTATCTCGTTGAGGTTTATAGATTCTGCTAGCACTATGGCCATTGGGAGAGAAGGGATTACTGTTCATCATGGTGAGTAACAATGTGTTCATATTGTTGTCAAGTAGTTGGATAGAGCTAGGAAGGATGGTGGGAAGGGTGGATAGGACAATCCTATGCAGCAGGATTAGGCATAGGTTCTAGGTCCTCCTCCACCACTTTTAGATGGAGTAGTATAGTTAGCCCAAATGATAGCTGTCAGAGATGTAGAGGTAGTGTGGAGATAGGCCGTGAAGGCTTAGGTTGTTACTCTAATTGCAAAGAGAGACACTATGAGGCAGGAGCAAGATGGCTTTAGTCAATAGCGGGATACAGAGACTTGGGCATCGTCTTGTTGTAGAGGCATAGGTACAGGTGATTACAGCTAAGAGGGATACCCTCAAAGCAAAGCATGATGCTCTTAGATCAAAGTGGGATTAGTACATGATATGCGCCACCTACTATCAGACACTATATGAGGTTTTTGTTCCTAGAGCATGGAGATGTCCCAAGTTTGGTGAGACTAGCACAACTACTATTGCAGCTGATTCTGGTGATTAGTCAATTAGATAGCCAAACCAACCACTAGTTATGCCATAACCCTCTCCGCACTAGAGCCATGACCATCAAATATCTCCACCTCTAGCCAAAAAGTAGTTATTTATACTTGATCTTTATGTTTTTTATCGTTTAGATACTTTTATTGTAGACATGATTTGTTATATGCATTCATCAACCCAGCTGAGGCCTTGTATATATGTATTTTTTGTTTTATGATATCACACATGTTTATATGATGATGTACCCAAAATTCTCATTTTTTATAATGATATAAATGATATATACATGTTTTGATTCGACTCCATTATGTGTTATGTGATGATTATGGATGACAATGTATGATTATACATGTTTTTGTACTTTTTATGATGTATGCATATGATGTGGATGGATGGATGATCGATATATCTATATATGATTTTTTATTATGTATATGATGGATGTTGACTATACATGATACATGATTTTTTTATTGCTTTATTATCATCATGATATGCATTGACGACATTGTGGATGCAGGATGAATGTGTTACTAATGATATTGTGATGCAAGATGGATGTTAATTAGAAGAAATGTTGGATGATGGATAGAAATTTGATGTTGTTAGTTACTAATGAGTTGTTTTTGCTTTGTATAGAGGCTTCATTTCTTTAACAATCCTTTTTGATGTAGCAAACAGACACGATGCACTAGGGTATTGATAACCAAGGTTGCTTTATATCAGATGCATGGACTTTGACTCAACATACAAAGAATATCCTTTCTCATACCAGACATACGAAAACCTTGTTAGGATATATGGTGGGCTTGTGTTAAAAAATTTTGGACCAGTTACACAGAAAGGTATGGAATACCTAACATGAAAAGTTATGCTACACTAATTGTCTCAAAACAACTTCCATACACCAAACAAAGAAAGTATTCACCATGGTAGTATCACAAAAACATCTCACAAATAGAACTAATCAAATATTCACTATTAATACCACCATTCCTTCTTCTCTAAAGCCTTATGGATATCCTTGAGAGATCTTGGGAATGTGGTATTACGATAAATAAAAAAGATAAGACTATAAAAAGATAAACAATGTTGTAGTATCACTTGACATATCTATTTTAAGGTTTCATGCTATTATCCATTGTTGATGATGTTTATTGTAGGAACGGATCCGTTAAGGCATATCTTAGTATGTTGTTGGTGAAGTATCAATAGATAGGTAGTTAACACTTTGGCATTGTTTTCACTTAATAGTTGTCTAACTATCTTGATCTTCTCTTTGGAATTTTTTATTTTAATGTTTTTTTTGTTTGTTGTTTGTATTGCCAAAGGGTGAGTGTGATGATTTTTTTATTATGGATGAAAATTTTATTGCAGTTGGTGATAATGGAGGTAGGACATGTTTGATTTTCTAAAGTTTATTTGATGTTGTTTTTGTTGTTTTCGAGGGGCTAACCTAGGGCCCTAGGAGCTCATCAAAGATAATCCTTGCCTACGTTGCACACACAGAGGCTTGTAGTTCACTTGGTTTGATAAGAACATGTTTTTGAATTTTCCTATTTTGTGATTGTTTTTGGCTTTTCTATTTTGTGAATGTTTTTGGATTTTGCATTTTGTGAATGTTTTTGAATTTTGTATTTTTTGAATGTTTTTGAATTTTATATTTTTTGAATATTTTTGAATTTTGTATTTTTTTGACTAAGTTGAAATAAAGCATGATAGACACCTAAGGGGACTGACCTAAGGACTCGGGAGATGATAATCCTTGCCTATGTTGTACACACAAAGACCACGTAGTTCGACTATTGTGACTAAAAGCATAACATGTTTTTGGGATTTTGATGTTTCACAACTTTGTTTTGATTTTGTTCGTTTTCTAGATGTTTTTAATTTTGATAGTTTTTTGACCATGATGGAATGCACAAGGATCTAATCTGCTATTTGTTTCAAGAATTTTCCCCTAGCTCAAGATAAGGCTACTTTCTCTAGGAGAGATGAATGTTGATAGTGCAGCAAGGTTCAATACTAAATCAGTCATCAAGCCATGGTTGGACACAAGTTTTATTACAAGACAAATGGGTGGATGCTTTAGATAGAATTTATAGATAATGTTGCTAGTCTTATTCAAACATAGTGCCTATTTTCCAAATTTTTACTACAGTACCTATTCTAGAAGTGCCACAAAGTGGTTTTCACTTAAAGAACGTTTTATTTATCTTTACTTTTTTTCTTAATTTTTAATTTTTTTGGATTTTTACCCTTTTTCCTGGGGTATTTTGACATGCTTCAAGTATAGAACTTATTGAGGTGGTTGTTCAGTGGTTTTGCTAAAGGCTCTCCTTCAAGAGTAGACAACTAATGAGCTCCTGAACCGTAGCTTGTTGTGATGATGAACAGACCTAACCAGTTGGGTTCAAACTTACCTTTTCCATCTTGATTTAGGTGTACCTTCTAATTCTCTTTGAGTACCAAGTCACCAATCTGAAAGTTTCTATTTTTAATCCTTTTATTGTAGCTTTGTTTGAGCTAGTTTTGATAAACTTAAAGATGGTTTAATGTGCTCAAACACCTTTCATCTAGGAGTTCCAACTCATTTAATCTAGACACTCGATACTCTCATTACTAACCATTCCTTTTAGTGATATTCATAGTGAGGGGATTTCAACTTCAATAGGTAAGATAGTTTCAGATCCGTAGACCAAGGAAAATGGTGGGACACCTGTAGGTGTACGAATATTGGTTTGGTAATCCCATAGAGCTAGGTTTAGTTGTAGATTCCAATCATGTCTGGCATCATTAATATTATTTTTTAGTATGTTTCGGATGGTTTTGTTAGACGCTTTACTTGACTGTTTCATTGGGGGTAGTAGGGTGTGGAGAATGTGTGGTGGATAGAGAACTTGGAACAAATATCTTTGACATCTTGGTTTTGAATGGGGTCCCATTGTCCATTATGATGGTTTGGGGAATTCCATATCGACATATCAGATAATTTAAGATAAACGTTGATATCTACTTATTGGTAATGTATGTTAATGGAATTGCTTCTATCTACTTCATGAAGTATTCAGTTGTGGTAATAATGAACTTATGTCCATTTGAGGAAGTGAGAGAAATCTTACCTACCAAATATAATCCCCACTAGAAAAAAGGCCATGGTGTCGTGATAGGTCTTGGCTTCTGTGCTAGTGAATGAATGAGGTCATTGTGTTGCTAACATTGGTGACACCTTCTTGTGTAGGAAATAGCTTCTTGCTTCATAGATGGCCAATAGTATCATGTTCTTAGTAACTTTTCTGCTAGGTTAGGTCCACTAGAGTGGGACCCACAAACACCTTTATATACCTCTTGTAGGGCAGTTTGTACTTCTTTTGTATCCATACATTGAAGTAAAGTACCCTCTAAACTTCGATGATATAAGGTGTCTCCTAGGATTGTGAATCGAAAATTCCTATGGGAAAGTGTTTTCTTTTGGGTGGTTGTTAAGTGAGGGGGTATGATACCATGTTGGATATAGTCAAATGTATCATGGTACCATGGTGAGTTAGGACCAACAATAACACACACTAGTTCTAATTTTGGTATATCGAATGTCAGTATGAGCATTTGCTCCACAAGGAATTTTTACTTAGAAATGTTATGCAGAATATCGAGGAGCGAACCTATTGTTGCCATTGTGTCAGCTACTGTGTTGTTGATACGAGTAACCTGTTCAAAGTTGATGGTGATAAAATATTGCTTGAAACTGTCCACCATCCTCTTATATGGCATCATCTTGTCATCTTTTGTTTGATACTCATCATTTACTTGCCTAATTACTAGTTGAGAATATCCATAAACCTACAGTTTTTTCATCCTCCATTCGATGGCCATTTTCAGTCCTCTGATTAGTGCTTCATACTCTGAGATATTATTTGTGCATGGGAAAGCAATTTTGTAAGCCTTAGGTATTTTATCTCCCTGTGGTGTGAGAAATAATATACCTGCTCTTGAGTTGTGTTAAGTGTGGAACCCATCAAAATACAATGTCCAACGACTTGTCTATTATGTTAGCAATATTCTTTCATCTGCAAAGTCTGTTGTGAGAGGTTGGTGATCTTCTATCTAGTTGATTTTCTATGATATGTCCTTTGATAGCTCTCCTGTCTATGTACTCTATGTCAAATTCGCTCAATATCATCACCCATTTAACAATCCTACCTGTTAGAGTTGCTTTTGCTAATAGGTACTCTAGTGGATCTACTTTTGAGATCAATTTTACTTGTTTGTTTAGGATATAGTGTCTCAACTTCTTGTTGTGTTATGGAGACCAATCAAAATCCAATAAAATCTTCATCTTTATATTATATTATTTTATTTTTTGCACTTATTAAATATTTATGATGCAATTGTATCTAAAAGGTGGTTACAAACAAATATTAAATGTTGGAAGTGATTAGTTACAACTGGAAGTGATTAGTTACAATATTTTTTATTATAAAGTCAAAAGACAGTTAAAAATATTAAATGTAGTTGCCCAAAGAAAATGTTTTATTGGGTGCATGAGGCACAACCAATGGCCACACTTCATTAGTAATTAATAGACATGTGTGAGAGCATATTAGAAAACTTGATGATAAGTTTTGAGGGAAGCAACTCATGAAAAATGTTAGCAGAAATTTGTAGAGCAGTGGCTAGAAAAATGCAGGAGAAGCTGCGGGTACTCATAGCCATGGCTATGTAAAACCAACAAGTGAAAAATGTGACAAAAATGTTGCTTCATGTTGTTGGATGTCTTTACATGTCTTTGCATGTCATTGTAAAGGTTATTCTAGGAGATTAATATATTTTGGACCCTCTTGTTGGTGGATGTAGCCCAGATTTGGGTGAACAATGTTAAATATTTGTGTTCTTTTTTTGCTATCCAATTTTTGTGTGTGTTTTATTTCTCTATTTTATTGATCAAATATGCATTTGACTAATTGAAATCTACCTTCTAACCCTAAAAATTGGTATCAAAGTGGGTTGTGTTCAGTTATCCTTTGCAGGAAGGTCTCACAGTTGAGTGGGAGTTACGGAAAACAAGAGTAAGTTGAAGGTAGACAAATTTAATGGGAAAAACTATCAGTTATGGAAGATGAAGATGGAGGAATATCTCTATCAGAAGGATTTATGGTGGCCATTGGAAGGGAAATCCAAGAAACCCTTGGCTATGTCTCATGAGGATTGGGATATTCCGAATAGAAAGGCACTTGGCAATATTCATTTATGCCTAGCACAATCGGTGGCATTTAATATTTTAAAAGCAAAGACAATGAAATATTTGATGAAGACCCTGGCGAAGTTATATGAAAATCCTTCTGCTTCAAATAAGGTATTTCTTATTAAGCATTTATTTAATATGAAAATGGTAGGAGGCCATGGGTCAGTTGTTGATCATTTAAATGAGTTTAATACAATTACTAGTCAATTAACTTCTGTAAATGTAAACTTTAATGAAGTTAGGGCTCTTTTGATTTTGTGTTCTTTGCCTGAAAGCTGGTATAGCTTGGTAATGGTGGTTAGTAATTTTGTTTTTGGTTCAAATACGTTGAAATTTGATGATATTGTTGGTGTGATTTTGAGTGAGGAAATTCGTAGGAAAATCTCATGTGGTACATCCACATCAGGCAGTGTTTTGAATGCAAAAAGTAGGGGTAGAACAAAGGAGAGGAAAGAATTCTAGAGGTCATGGTAAGTCATGAGGAAAATCAAAGGACAATATGTCCCAATCCAAAAAAAATAAGGATTGTTGGTACTATGGTAAGTTGGGTCATTTAAAGAAAGATTGTTGGTCTCGGAAAAATTAAGGAGACAAAAAGGAAGGCAATAAAGAGAAAAATGTGGTAAGTAATAAATCTAATGAGGATGCTTTGATTTTTTCCCTTGATAATGCTGATGATTCTTGGGTGTTAGATTCAGGGGCTTCATTTTATGCTACGCCCCATAGAAGTTATTTTCTTGATTATTTCCAAGGGGATTTTGTTATGGTTTATTTGGGAGATAATGAACCTTGTCAAATTTTTGCAAAGGGAAGAATCAAGATTAAGTTGCAGAATGGGAATCATTGACTACTACAAGAGGTAAGGCAAGATCCAAGGTTAAGCAAAAATTTAATTTCAACAGGGCAATTAGATGATGAAGGTTGTGTTGTTATATTTAATGATAAAAATTGGAAGGTCACAAAAGGTTCCTTAGTGGTAGAAAAAGGTGTGAAATTAGGCACCTTATATCTTTGTACAGGTCATATTTTTCCTTCTACTTTATCTATTGTAGATAAAATTCAATGTTTAGGAATAGTTGCTACAATTCAACAGGCAAAAAATTAAACAATTTTTGTGGGTTCTGAATCAGCACTGTGGCATAATAGTCTTGGGCATATGAGTGCAAAAGGTATGAAAATACTTCATTCAAAGAATTTTTTACCAGGTCTAAAATATGTTAATATGGATTTATGTGAAAGTTGTGTGTATGAAAAACAAAAGAGGGTTAGTTTTCTCAAGGATGGGAAGCAAAAGAAAGATGAGAAATTGGAGCTTGTCCATACGGATGTATGGGGACCAGCTTAGGTAACTTCTCTCGATGGCTCTTAGTATTATGTCACTTTTATTGATGATGCAACAAGAAAGGTATAGATTTATTTCCTTAAGCAAAAATCTGATGTATTGGAAACTTTTAAAAAATGGAAAAGCTTGGTTGCGAATGAGACAGGTAAAAAGTTAAAATTTCACAGATATGATAATGGTGGTGATTATTGTAGCAAATATTTTGAAGATTATTGTTCCTCTAATGGTATTTGTAGGAATAAAATGATTCCAAGGACTTCATAGGAAAATGGAGTGGTTGAGTGCATGAATAGAACAGTAATGGAGTGTGCACGAACTATGAGATTGCATGTTGGGCTGCCTTTAAACATGTGGGTAGAGGCTGTAAACATTGTTGTTTATTTGATTAATAGAGGTCCCTCTAATCCTTTGGGTTGTGGTATTATAGAGGAAGCATGGATAGGTAAGAAGGTGAGTTATTCTTTTCTCAAGACCTTCAATTGTGAATCATTTGCACATGTAGATTTAGAAAACATGACCAAGATTGATGCAAAATCAAAGAAATGTATATTTGTTGGATATGGCATTGATGAATTTGGTTATAGGCTTTGGGATTTTGAAATTCAGAAAATTATGAGAAGCAGGGATGTCATATTCAATGAGAAAGTGTTGTACAAAGATTAGCTGCAGCATCATGAGTGTAGTGTTGGATGCTACTCCAAACAATGATGTTCCAGTGGTTCCTCATGGTCTGCAACAATAGCAACAACAAATACCACAAACTCTAGTGAATGTTAGATGATCTTCAAGGATAAGTAGACCTCTATAAAGATGTTCTCCCTCTTTATATTCTATTTTATTGACTAATGTTGGTGAACCAGAATGTTATGATGAATCTATGCAGGTGGATGCCAAGGTTCAATGGGAGCATGGAATGGAAGAAGAAATGGACTCCTTGCTGAAAAATTAGACGTGGGACTTATGCAAGTTGTCTGCAGGTAAAAAAGATTTACCAAATAAATGGGTTATAGGCTGAAAGAGGAAGATGGAGGTAAGAAAAGATTTAAAGCCAGGTTACTTGTAAAGGGATTTGCATAGAAAAAAATTATTGATTTTGATGAAATTTTTTCTCCAGTTGTTAAAATGACTTCTATTCGTATTGTTTTAAGTATTGTGGCTACTGAAGATTTGAATTTAGAACAACTTGATGTTAAAACAACCTTTCTCCATGGTGATTGGGAAGAAGAAATATATATGGAACAACCACAAGGATTTGAGGTCAAAGGTAAGGAGAAACTAGTGTGCAGATTGAAGAAAAATTTATGTGGCTTGAAGCAAGCACCTTGGCAATGGTATATTAAATTTGATAGTTTTATGGCTGAGCAAGGCTACAACCGGTGTAATTCAAACCATTGTGTTTACTTTAAGAGGTTAGATGATGATAGATACATTATTTTATGTTTATATGTTGATGATATGCTTGTAGAGGGGTCTAACATGGATCACATAAAGGAGTTAAAATAGTAGTTAGAAAATTACTTTGCTATGAAGGATTTTGGGGCAACAAAACAAATCCTTGGTATGAATATTACAAGAGATAGGAAAAACTAAAAAATGTTTTTATCTTGGACTGATTATGTTGAAAAGGTGTTGCAGAGATTTCATATGGAGAATGCAAAAGTTGTTAGCACACCTTTGCCCATTCATGTCACATTGACTAAGGATATGTGTGCAAAGACACAAGAGGAGGAAGAAAAAATGTCCAAGGTACCATATGCTTCAGTTGTAGGCAGTTTAATATATGCCATGGTATGCACAAGACTAGATATTGCACATGTCATAGGATTTGTTAGCAGGTATATGAGTCATCCCGGAGTTGAGCATTGGAATGCAGTAAAATGGATTCTTAGGTATTTGAGAGGTACATCCAATAAATTTTTATGTTTTGGGGGCTCTAATACTGATTTAAAAGGCTATGTTGACTCATATTTGGTAGGGGATATTGATACCAAGCAGAGTACCACAAGTTATGTATTTACAATTGGTGGGACAACATTGAGTTGGATTTCTGGGTTGCAAAAGGTGGTTGCTTTATCCACCACAGAGGTAGAGTATGTAGCTAAAACAGAGGAAGAAAAAGAGATGATATGGCTACAATTTTTCATGGAAGAGTTGGGAAAACATTAGGCTAAAATTTACTTGTTTACGGACAGTCAGAGTGATGTACATCTTACAAAGAATTATGTCTTGCACTCTAAAAGAAAACACATACAATTGAGATATCATTTTATTCGGTCAATGTTGGAGGATGGATAGGTAAAGCTGGAAAAGATACATACAAATGACAATCCAGTGGATATGTTTACGAAGGCAATGAAAAGGGAGAAGTTGAGTTCCTCTTCATCTTTGGTTGGCCTTCAAGGTTGAATTTAAGTAAAAGGGAATTTTAGGGTCCAAGGTGTCAATTTCTGGTGGGAGTTGCAGGGGTAGTGGTGTTATGATTAGTCTCCAAGTGGGAGATGGTATGGAGTGGAGTCTGATCTATCTCCAAGTGGGAGATTGTTGTGTTATGGAGACCAATCAAACTCAAATAAAATCTTCATCTTCATCTTACTTTATTTTATTTGTTGCACTTATTAAATATTTATGTTGCACTTGTATCTAAAAGGTGGTTACAAACAAATATTAAATGTTGGAAGTGATTAGTTACAACTGGAAGTGGTTAGTTACAATATTTTTTATTATAAAGTCAAAAGACAACTGAAAATATTAAATGTAGCCACCCAAAGAAAATGTTTTATTGGGTGTATGAGGTACAAAAAATGGCCACACTTCATTGGTAATTAATGGGACATGTGTGGGAGCATATTAGAACACTCGATGATGAGTTTTAAGGGTAGAAGGTCATGAAAAATGTTAGAAAAAAATTGTAGAGTAGTGGCTAGAAAAATGTAAGAGAAGCTACGGGTACCCGTAGCCATGGTTATGTAAAACCAACAAGTGAAAAAGGTGAAAAAAACATTGTTGCATGTTGTTGCATGTCTTTCCATATCTTTGCATGTCATTGTAAAGATTATTTGCTAGGAGATTAATATATTTTAATGGACCCTTTTGTTGGTGGATGTAGCCCAGATTTGGGTGAACCACGTTAAATATTTGTGTTCTTTTTTGTTGTCCATAATTTCTATGTGTTTTATTTCTCTATTTTATTGATCAAATTGGCATTTAACTGATTGAAATCTACCTTCTAACCCTAACACTTTTGTGTCGCAAAGAAAACAAAGAGAAACTCTTTCTATGGGTGAATAGTTTAAGTCGTATCCCACCAGTGTTCAGTTGATGTAGTATACTGCTCTTTCCTTGTTATCGTCGTGCATTGCTAAGAGAGCTCCTAATGCTGCTTGTATTATAGATACATAGAGTATCAATGCTTTATATAGAATAGGTGGCATTAGTACTGGAGGAGTGAGTAGATACTCCTTAACTTGTTGGAACACTTGATCACATCTTCCATCCCACTTGAATGTGATGTCTTTGTGTAGGAGATGGGTAAAGGGGTGACACTTGTCTCCCAATTGCATAATGAATCACCTAATGGACTATAGTTTCCCTTGTAGACTTCTTAGATATTTTAACATCTTCAGAGGATGTGTCACTTGTATAGCTTTTACTTTTGTAGGATCTACTTTGATGCCTCTTCTTGATACTATGTATCCTAGTAGCTTTCTAGATGTTACTTGGAATACACACTTTTTCGGATTGAGCCTCAAGTTATATTGTTCGAGCCTGTAAAAAAAATTTGCAAGGTTGGTCAAGTGGTCTTCTCTTTTGATGTACTTCACTAATATTCCATCCACATAATCTTCCATAGTTGTATGCAACATATCATGAAATATTGTAGTCTTTGCTCGTTGATAGGTCACTCTTGCATTCTTTAGACTGAAAGGCATGACATTCCAGTAGAAGGTCCCCCATGCACACGTGAAGTATTTTTTATTTTGATCATAAGGAGATATCTTAATTTGATTATATCCAGAGAATTCATCCATCAATGACAGCATTTCATGTCTTGTTGTTAGATCTAGAATCATATCAATGCTTGGAAGAGGGAAGTCATCTTTTGGACAAGCTTTGTTTAGATCTTGAAAATCTGTGCAGATTTTGATGCCCCCTGTGGGCTTTGATATTGATACTAGATTCGAGATCCATTCAGGGTAATCAATTGGTTTGATGAAACCCACATCTAGTAGTACTTTCTTTAGTTCTACTTTTATCAAAAGTGTTATTTGGGGATGCATCTTTCGTAGTTTCTGCTTGATGGGTTTAGCTCCATGAAATACGGCTAGGTGGTGTACGACCAATGCTAGATCTAACCCTAGCATATCTGCATATGTCCATGTGAAGTTTATCTTTCTTTCATTGTTGAATACTGAGAAGTTCGCTTTCTATTCAGGATCAAGTGATGTTGCATGGTATGTGATCTTGGGTGTTTTTGTTTTGCCAACATTTATAGGTTCTACTTTTTCAACTAGGATTGTTGACTTCTCTTGATATTTGAAAATAAAGATATTGAATCCTCCATCTTCAGGTGCCTTGGGGAGGTTTTCACCCTTAGATTTGTCCTTTATTTTTTTCTTTTCCGTATCCGATAGAGCTACATCATGGTTTTCCCTAGGGGATCTCGTTTTGATTTTTACATTGTTTTCTTCAATTTTGCGAATAGAGGACACAATCTCCCCTCTGAAATATGCTTGTTTTTTGAGTTCCATGACAAACCCTACCTTATGGTCTCTTGATGGTATATTGGTTTAAAGTCCCATAAACTCTACAATTGATTCATCATTCTGGAATTGATCCAAAAAAGGTGTATGGTGTTGTTGGTCCCAATCTATTAGTTATGGATAGCATAGGGGTAGGTTTTCATTGTTATTTGTAAAGCTTATCGAAGTTGTTGAAATGGTCAATATGGATCTAGCATCATTCTCCCATTGGGTATCTAGGTCATCGTTGCTAGAGGTGACAAAGGAAAGGGCATCCCATTCATACTCATTAGAATTTGTTTCATAATTATAGTCTATGAATCTAGGTTTTCTAGGTTAGGTAGGGAATATACATATACTAAAGCTTTCAAATAAGTCTTCCATGGGTAAATCATTGTCCATAAGATGGTAGATTTCCAATGTCTTAACGTTAGAAGAAGGAGCTCCTTTCTTAAAAGAGGTACATCCAATGTTTGGAGTAACCACGTCTATCAAACCATAGCCTAATCCCATGCTCTTTTTCTTTGTTCCACTATAATAGGTTCCCATATTCCTTGTTTGTGTATCCTAAGGCCACCTTTTCCAATGTATCCCATTTTTTTAGCTAGTTGATACCCTTTACTTCTAGGATCAATTAAAAGAATTGTAGTTGTTCTAGTTCTTCTTGGTCTTCTTTGTAGATCATTGATGAAAGGTCCTATTTGAATATTTCCTCATCCTTCATATCTCCCCACTTGGTAAAGATCATGGATTTGGATACCATTTTTACTACTTGAACATGTTTGATCTCCTTAGGCCCTCTATAAAACCTTTGGTGTTGGGGGAAGCATTCCAATGCAAAATGCTTGATTGAAATGATAGTTCTCATTACCTTTATCAATTACTTGAATCTTGGAATCATATTTTGGTTTCTCATTTGATTGGGTTTTAGCTGAGTTCGATGGTAGTGTTGATGGGTCAACATATGAGAAGGAGTGAAATGATATATCATTACTAGGTACACACTGGATTTTTTTGTATTTCTCCTCCAATTTTGCATAGTAGTGGAAGGGTTCAGGATTAGTGTATAATGTGACCTCTCTTCCTGATTTTTGCCTGAAATCACATATTTTTAGAAAATACAATGATTTATGACTTTAAAGGTTCCATTTAAATTATTTTAATTAAAGAGGGATTGATCAAACCCCCTTAGATCAAACCCCCTTGGATAGAACCTTGTTAGATTTAAACCATACCTATAATCGAGTCTCCTCTACACCTATCAAAATGCTAATAAAAAACCACTTTTGATTTACCTTTTGAGTGATCAAATGAATTCATTTAAAATTTATGCTTTGTAAGCCTGTAGCCCTTATTATAAGCTTCCTAAAAAGTATAATTTTAAATATGTTTAATTTGATTATTATATTTATTTCTTATTTCTTGTGAACGTAGGATTTTCAATGAACATCAAGTTCTTTATTTCACACATACGAAAATAATAGAAAAATAGAGAAAAAAATTCTAAAAAATACATGTGCCCTAGGTATTGATGTCCTTATTCCAACAAAAAAAGAATAAGTTAATAAAAATTACATAAATGATTCACAATTTATTTTTTAATTTTTTTTAAAAAATATAATTAGAATCTACACAAAATATCTAACAAATAACTAGTTTGATTCATCTTCAAAACCTTAATGGTTTAGCTGCTATAGGTGTAAGAAAGTGAATGTCTGGTGAAAAAACCCAATTTTAATGTCAAGTTTGGCCAAAAATTGTAACCCATTATTGTGGGATCACCCTTTAGCTAGTTGATACCCTTTACTTCTAGGATCAATTAAAAGGGGTTGTAGTTGTTCTAGTTCTTCTTGGTCTTCTTTGTAGATCATTGATGAAAGGTCCTATTTGAATATTTCCTCATCCTTCATATCTCCCCACTTGGTAAAGATCATGGATTTGGCTACCATTTTTACTACTTGAACATGTTTGATCTCCTTAGGCCCTCTATAAAACCTTTGGTGTTGGGGGAAGCATTCCAATGTAAAATGCTTGATTGAAATGATAGTTCTCGTTACCTTTATCAATTACTTGAATCTTGGAATCATATTTTGGTTTCTCATTTGATTGGGTTTTAGCTGAGTTCGATGGTAGTGTTGATGGGTCAACATATGAGGAGTGAAATGATATATCATTACTAGGTACACACTGGATTTTTTTGTATTTCTCCTCCAATTTTGCATAGTAGTGGAAGGGTTCAGGATTAGTGTATAATGTGACCTCTTTTCCTTCATGAGAAAACTTTAGACACTAGTGGAATGTCGAAGGAGCTACTTGTAGTGCATGAATCCGTGGGTGTCCTAGAAGAAGGTTATACGGTAGCTCAAGGTTTAGTACCTGACATGTTGTTTCTATTGTTGTCGATCCTACCTGTATAGGTAGCCTGATTGTCCCTTCTAAATTTCTATCTAGGTCATCATATGCTCTTATAGTGATGCATTTTTCCCTTGTCAATTACATCATCAAAATAGCCTAGTTGTTTAACAAATTTCAAGGTATAGATGTTTAAACCTACACCATTATATATCAATACTCTTTTGACCATATGTTTGTGGACACCAACCTCTATATAGAGGGCTTGGTTGTGGAATGAATTTTGTGGAAGGTCTTTCTTAGAAAATACTAAATGATGATTGACCATGATTTTTCCAACCATGGCTTGAAACTGATCAGGATTGAGGTCATTAGGGAATGATGCTTCCAAATCTTTCTCTAGTATTTCCTTCTACGCAGGTGATAATCTTATCAGCTCTAGGATGGAGATCAAATTGGGAGTCTTCTTCAGTTGTTCCACAATACTATGGTCATTGGATGACTTAGTTATGGGTTTAGGTGGGGCTCCTTGTATTGTTACATTTCCTCAACAGGTAGTCACGTTACATTCAGGGTCCTTGCCTCATATAGTTAACACATTGACCCTAGTGCCATTTTCTTATGAGAGGGTACCTAGGATGGTGTCACCATAGGTGTATTTGGCATTGTGATAGTCTTGTTCTTTCCCTTTTCCATTCTTCTTAACATGGTTAGGAATTGGATTTGTGTAGATTTGGAGGTATTTTTTCCAGGACGGTGTTCAATATCTACTTCTCCTTTATCAATCAAGTCTTGTATTATATGTTTAAGTCTCATATAGTCATTCATCATATATCCCTTGATCTTGTGGATCTCACATAAGTCTTTTTCATTGTACCACGGTGTTTTAAAACTCATCTCTTCATAGTTTGGATAGTCGTTGACTTTGATGGGATTTTTTTAACTAATTTTCACATGATCATCTTAAGTGGTTCTCCTAATTGAGAAAATTTCCTCCTTGGTTGGTCATATTGTCTTTTTTGTCCTCCTTAATTTGTCTGTTGGTTATCTAATTGACTATTTTGGGGATAGGTGAGTTGATTGTTTTGTACGTTGTTGGGAGCATAGCTCGTTTGTGAAACTTTGGGTTTGTTTTGCGCCATGTTGGGATTTTGCACATTCCATATAGCTCTAGCATCAACTACTCCATCATTTGTAACATTTTTGTTCTTGGCCCAAATCTTGGGTTTCTCATTCAAACTAGAAGAATTGTCTTTTGGGTTGTTTAGCTTAATCACTCCCCTTGCTATGAGAGCTCTTTCAATGTGTAATCCCTTTTCAATAGTCTCTTCGAATTTAGTGGGGCACAACATGGTGAGTTGATAATTGATTTTTTCTTAGAAATTGAAAAAAAAAAATCCACTAGTTCTTTATCAAGAATAGGCCACTTGCACCTACTAGACTTATGTCTCCATCTTTGTAGGTAGGATGTAAAGGATTCTCCTTGACTCTGTTTAATTTTATAGAGGTCAGTGATGATGACATCCTATTCTATGTTGAATGAAAAGTGGTTTACAAACTTGGTAGTTAGTTTGTAAAAACTTTTAATACTTGGTGGAAGATGGGAAAACCATTCCATAGTGTGACCAGTAAGACTACATGGAAAAAGTCTCATTAGGTAGGAATCATTGTTTTGTACTTCCATGTAAGATATCGATAAATCTCACACATGTTCCACTGGATCTCCTTTTCCCTTGTACTTGTCAAATTTTGGTATTTCAAATTTTTTAGGGAAGGGGAGCATGGTAATAGAGCAGTCAAAAGGGAATGGACATATATCTTGTAGATTAGGTTTTCTTGGGTTTTCCAATCTGGATGTCCAATATCTTTTTATTTAGGGCTTGGAGTTGCATGCCTACCTCTGTGTTTGGTACATTTGTTTGTGTTGATCTTGTGTGTAGTATCCTTGTTGTCCTACCATGTTCGTTTGGTCATAGGTTGGGTATTGTGGATTTATAGGACCTTGGTAACCATGTTGGGTGGAAGGAGGGTTAAGTCCTTGTTGTATGAAAGGAGGATTAAGTCCTTGTTGAATGTAAGGAGGATTAAGTCCTTGTTGAATGTAAGGAGGATTAAATCCTTGTTGTGTGAAAGGAGGATTAAGTTCTTGTTGAATGGAAGGAGGATTAAGTCCTTGTTGGATGGAAGGAGTATTAAGTCCTTGTTGAATGTGAGGAGGATTTGGTCCTTGTTGATTTTGTTGAGGAGGGGTACCTTGATAGTGCATTGGTGGTACACCTTGCTATGGTGGATTATGTTGAAGGGTACTCTAGTAAGGCATTGGTGGTACACCTTGTTGTTGGGATGATTTTTTTTTTAAGGTTACCCTAGTAGTGCATTGGCAATACACCTTATTGTGGGAAAAATTGTTTTGAAGGTTACCCTAATAGTGTGTTGGCAGTACACCTTGTTGATGGGATGAACTGTATTGAAGGTTACCTTGGTAATGCATTGGCGGTACACCTTGTTGATGGGACTGTTGATTGGAAAGGGTACCATATGGAACACCTTGTTGATGTTGATTGGGAAGGAGACCATGTGGCCCACCTTGTTGATGTTGATTGGGAAGGGGACCATGTGGCCCACCTTGTTGATGTTGTTGATTAGGAAGGGGACCATGTGGCCCACCTTGTTTATGTTGATTGGGAAGGGAACCATGTGGCCAACCTTGTTGATTTTGTTTATTTGTTTGAAGGTTTCCAAAATAGTTTGCTTGCGGCATACCTTGTTGTGGAAATTTCCCTTGTTGATTTTGTACATTTTGGGAAGGGTCAATTTATGAAGTGTTTTGGGGCATGTATTGTCTTGGTGGTGGTTTGTTACCTTGTGGCATGTATTGAGATGGACCTCCTTGATATTGTTGAGCCATTGCTACTTGTTTGATTTGGGATAGTTTCCTAAACAAAGGGTTGTCCATTGGTTGATAACTGCCTTGTGAGAAGATTGGTGGTATGGAATCTCCAATGGTTTGGGTATTTCTCTCACAATTGTGTTATCTCCTAAGGGAATGAGGTGAGGATATTTAATACCTTCCACATTGAAGTCTATAGGTAACTTAGCACCACTTTGTGTTAATTTGAAGTAGTTATTTGGATCCTTTCTTAGGAGTTTGTCCATCAATTTAAGTACCTTGAGATTGTTGGAGTGTTGAAATAACTCTTCATCATCTAATTCTTCCACACTATCCACTTCTTCTATGACCATGTCCTTGGGATTTTGGTTTGATCTATCCATCATTTCTTGTTGTCTAAGGTTACTTCCTCCTCACTAGGTTATTGGTTTGATGTTGCCTTCAATGTGGGTTCCTTTTGAGGAGTTACAAGGTCACTTGGTCTATAACCGCATGGGTCACTTCTGTCATTTGTGGTGTTCTCTAGAGGTACACTAGAGCTTCTTTTTTTTGTATTGGGATCATGTGGTTGTCATAAACAAGCATCAAGATTTTGTGGAAGTTGGTGGTTTATGTCTAGAAGAATGCTTTTTAAAAAAAAAATTATATTTTTTTTGTGTTTTAGGATTTTTTGTTTCTAAAAGGATGGTATCTATTGCCATGTGGGAGGTGGTAATACGGGCCTTTTGGCTACAAGTTCTACTTTTTGTTCCTCTTTATCTAGGAATTTAGTTTTGTTTCTCCACTAGGTGGGTGTTTCATTTTTCTCGAATATGAAGCTCCTCAAACTACCCATGATATCTCTTCGTTTGCATTCAATTTGTGTGAGACTTGGTTGTATGACAGGTGTCATAAGGTTTGGTTGTTGAACTGGAGAAATTAGATGCCAAATGGTCATAAAGTGAATGGTTTTTTTAAATGGTTTTCATGATACTCAAGGCCCTAAAGTTTGACTGATGTTTTGGATGAAGCTATTTTTGGAACTCAAAATGTTGAAAGACTTGGATCAATATTTCACTTTTTTTTTCTAGAGGATATGTTGTAGGAAATTTACTTGAACTAGCCTTGAGGTTCAAGAAAATGTTGATATCTTAGAATTTTGAGTGAAGGAATGATCCAAGTTGTTTGTTTTGATTTTGAATTCTAAAAGTAGGATGAGGTGTTTGAGTTTGCAAACAAATGATGGAATGATGTAAATTATGGCGTGTTTTGGGAGTCTAACCATTTTCATTCAAGATTTATAACTAGTTTCGGATTAGTCTTCTCACTAGTACCAACAAACAGAGAAAAGGCAACAGTTATAGAGCAATAGCAACAATTTCTATCAAAAGCGGCCAAATTTTGGTCGACAGTGGCTAGATTTGAAAAGCAACTACAACTAAAAAAATTGAAAGCAACCTTTATGTGTAAATTTTTTGATAGGTGAATTTGTGCAATAAAAAGTAGTTGTTTTGTCAAGAGTGGCCAGATTTTGGTTGACTATGGCCAAGAAAATTGGTCAAGTGCAGCACAAAAATGATCAACTGTGACAATTTTTAGATTAGGTGTGTTCAAGTTAGCAAAAGTGCCAGGTTTTCACCAGTAACTATCATAAGATAGAGAGCGAAAGCGGTAGATTTTTTGTCAACTACGACCAATTTTTGGTCAACTGCAGAAAAAATAGAAGCAAAAGCAACCTTTGTTCAGTTTTGTTTCCCAATTTCTACGTCAACAATGGTTTGGATAAATTTTACAGATTTGGATGACTTTGTTGGATTTGATTTTTCAAGTGTCTTGTTTTTGAGATATGGCAAATGATACAACAGTAAATGTATGGACTCTGACATGAAGCTTTTACCACAAACACTTTTTTTTGGATCTAAATGTCTATAACTTTAAAGGAATGTTTCTTTCCACCAAGTGAAAATTAAGATACCAAAAAAAGCTATAGTTTTCCAATGTTAACTTCAGATTTAATGCGACTTGAAATCTAAGCCTAAATATTTGAAAATTTTCAAAGATATTTTTTTTAGGATATATTTTAGGGAGTGCAAACATAGGGATCTTTTCAAAGTATTCATACTAACCCTAAGGTGTTGTTATTTGATGAATATGTTGATGTGTGTTTGAGTTGTTTTGGAATCATGTAATGTGTTGAGTCACAAGCAACACAATCCTAGCTCAAGTGGGTTCTTCTTGATGGGCTTGTCGCATGCCCTTCGTAGTAGAAGGGATGATTTTACATGTAATCTAGGGAAAAGTGTAAAGGTATGTTAAGAATGAAATATTAATCTCTACACTTCAACCAAAATCGTACATGGCAAGTAACTTCTTGGAAATAAATTTCCAATGCACCACTTCAAAGAACTCTTTGGAAGGAAAAAGTTGGCCACTACAAACAAAAGGTTTTTAATGACAACAAACTGAGAACACCCATTGTTTCACTACCATCCGTTGGCCACTTAAGGCTCTTCAACTGTTCCCTTCCAATTAAGGAGATGGATTAGGTGCAACACATTCACACCTTGGGATTGAAGTTACTTTCTCATGATTTCACATCCTTTGATATAGCCCACTAGTAAACTTTCTTCAAGAACTTGTTTATGAATTCTCCATTGTGGGATGTACTTCATAACAAGCCCCCTCTGTAAGGATAAAAATAAAGAGACAAAAATCTGAAATTCAAAGTATTTTTTCGTCACCCAAGATTGCCCAAAAGATGTGAGGGGAGAGGATAGGTACTCAGTTTTCCAAACACAGAATACACATTATACACTTCATCACAATGTTATTTTTAAACACCTCAAGTGACATTATCCAACCAAATAAAGTGTGAAAAAGACTAGATTTTTTTTTTTTATGTTGCACCAAAATTGAAGTGTTTGAGATATCAAGCAATGTAGATAGCAATGTGAAAGTCAGAAAAATGATTTGTCCAATTTTAATCACCAATTGAAGTGTTTCTAAAGCCTTTTCTTAATTGGTCAACAAAAGGAAATCACTCGTTTCATCAACTTATTGAAATCGTTGGTCAAAGGAAAGCATTTTTTAGAGCACCAAAAGAAAGTGTGGTTCTAATCTAGAAAAAAATTGAAAATTTCTTTTTAGAGCACCAAACTGAAAACATGCAAGTTGTGGGGTTCATTTTATAGCACCAATTTCAACGTTTTCTAAGCTAGAAAAGCTTTTTGAACATTCTTTTTAAGCACCAATTGAAAAAATTTCCTAAGCTATAAAGATTTTGAAAGATCCTTTTTAAGCACCAAATCAAAAGTTTTTCTAAACTAGAAAGCTTTGTGAAATGTTCTTTTTGGAGCACCAAACTAAAAATATACAAGTTGTGGAGTTCATTTTATAGCACCACTTCAAAGTTTTCTAATTTAAAAATATTTTGAAAATTTGAAAACTTTGACTATTCACCTTCTTTGCAATAAACGTGTTAGTTTTTTCTTCATGTAACATGTACCATATCCTGCAAGAGTTGCACAAATGATGTTACACCACTCAAACATCCAAACCAAGTAACCAATAGTGTTAGAAATCAATAAAATGACTTGCAGCTTTTAGATAAAACTTTAACAAAGAAAAAGCAATTTTTTTAAGAAAATGAGACCCTGTTAGAAGCAACTGCTACTAAAAAAATAAAAAGCATCCTTTGTTTATCTAGCAAAAGTGGCTAGAAAATGCAAAAGTTCCTCTGTTATTTTAGTAAAAGCAATTAAAATAGCAAAATTAGCTAGAAAATGGGTGACTATGGTCGAAATGAAAGATCGACCACATGAATTTCTTGTAGCTTTTGCATGAAATTTTTTTAAGCATGTTTTCAAAACCTGCAACTATTCAAAACTCACTCAAAGACATGTTAGTGTTAAGGACCATGGTACCACTAGGCATGCCAAAATGTGTAAGGGGGAAATCAAATAAGATGCAATAAGATCAAATATAAATTGAAACTAATCTAATTTAAAACAAAGATCATGACTCATGCCCATTACTCACGAAATGAAACTACGAGAACAATGAATTCAAGAAATCAATTGAAACAAAACAATATAAAATGAATTCAAAAACTATAGTGTTACCATCACATGTTGAAGTGTATTTGCAATGATGTTGTATCATTTGTTGTATCAATGCAAATCCTCCATTTTGTGCATAGAAAAAGCTTCAAAGTTGTGTGTGTGTTGATCGAAGATGTGTGTAAAGCTTGTCAAAAGATTGATTATGATTTTAGCATTACTTCATTGTGCAAAAGATGTTGATTCCCTGATCATTTTTGAAAAGAAATGAGGTTGTTATATAGATTTTGTGTTTTGAAATGAACGTGCAAGATCACATAGTAGAATATCCTGATCAATAGTTCAAAACCGTTGAGAGGATTTAGATGGGAAGAATTAGTGTATTTTTATTACATAATCGATGTGATTGAAGAAATCAATTTGAGCCTTTACTGGGATTGAGGAAATATATTGAATAATCTATGGAATTGAAGAAATCAATTTGATCCTTTAGTGGGATTGAAGAAATAAATGGAGTAATCTATGAAATCAATTTGAGCCTTTAGTGGGATTGAAGAACAGATGAATCAGTCAGGAATAGAGTGAACAATCAAGGGATTGTAATTTGCTCAATCATGAGAGTGGGTGAGGATAACTAATTAATTGATTTAATTAATTAATATTTTTGAGTTGAGCATGCAAATCATGTTTGAATTTTGCAAAAAAAGTTGTATTTGTTTTTTGACCTTTTTGATGATGTTTTGAATAATTTATTTAATTATTCAAGTTTAGGGGAAAGTGATTTAATTAAACTATTAAGTTTTAATAATTTAATTGATTTAGGGGAATAAAGTGAATTAGCAACATAATTAAATAATTAATGTTATTTAATTAATCAAGAGGAATAAAGTTAGATTAGGACTTTATTAAATAAATGAAATTTATTTAATTAGTCAAAAATGATAAAAAGGTGAATTAATTAAATAATGTAATATTATTCAATTAATAGAGGAAACTAGGGTTTTGGATGCAATTGATGTGAAATGCAGTGATATTAGGTGATAATGATGTCGATGATGAGAAAATTTCATTTAGGATGTGTGATATGCATTAGGTCATTTTTACATGTCTATAGTAAGATACTTGACCGACTAGACTATATATGTAACAGGCTCACCCCCAACCCCATGCTATAGTTCTAGTATTAGTTGCATCTCGCAATATAGATGTAGGCGACCTGATCAACCTAAGGTTGTATTACGTACATAAGCATTATGTAGATAATTGATCCAAATTGATCGATTAAATCCCATCCATCATGTGTACCCATCTATCTCATGCTAGAAGGTAGAAGTGTACCAACTAATCTATCAGTCGTGTCACATATATAATCAAATCAATGTTTGGTTCATCTATCGAGTGTATCTATCTCATGAGAAGTTTACCCATACCCATCTATCCAGTGCTTGAAGGAAGTGTACCAACTTATCAAGTGCCCCATACTTCTAGATGGGAAGTGTACCAACTGATCAAGCATGGATGGTGAGTGTACCAACTAATTGTGTGCCATATATATAAGGGGATGGTGAGTGTTTCTAGATGGATATCTAATATGGATGGTGAGCGTATCTAGATGGATGGCTAGCTATGAATCTAGATAGATATCAAGCTAGTCTATCTAGTGAGCTACTGATCTATATGGCTATCTACTAATTCGATTGGCTACCTACCCTAGACAAGCAGGGGAGTAAAGGATTACATTAGGTAAGTTGGGTAGGCAATATTTGGGAAAGAAGGAATGGAATCGAATCTACTTCATGGAAATAATTAATTATCTTTTCATGTGTGTTCGTTAATACATATATAATGGATTAACTCAACTACTTCAGTCAACCTCAATTATCAAGCTCCCCTTAATTGTCTCCTTTATCTGATCCATCCAAATATGACTGTCCTTCCCCTGCAGGGCCATATTCCATACTGACTTTTGAGATATCATGTAGGTGATGCTTCGGGTTTAGAGAGGATACAACAACCACCACTCGAGTGAACAACTCTCGATTGGATACCGAATCAACAACCGTACAAATCCCCAAGGGGATGTGATAGAATCAATTCAATCACCTAGATTCAAAAGAAGAAAAGTAAGTGAGGAAGATGAATCAGTCTAGTTGGATCCAAGTGATTGACCATCAATAAGAAATCTTGACTCTTTATTTTCCACTTCTCCTAGAAATGAGTTGGGTAGAAACCATAAAAGAATAGACCAAGGACAGATTAACTTAATCAAAACTCACTTAGGTATAATCCATGTTCCATTGGAAGGATAACCAACCAATAGGAGTTCAAGAAGAACTAAAGGGCCATCGTGATAGTTAAGACAAGTTTTGAGAGATAGTTCATGATTCTAAATGAGGAAGTGACTCAATGCATATTTTCCATTCAAGTATAACACTGACAAATGCACGAACTTGTAAGAAAAATAGTACATTTTCAACCCAAAATCAACTCAATTATTTCCCTCCTCTCCTTTCCCTCCCAACAGGTTGAGCAGTGGTAGAACCATAGATAGGTTTCATGAGGTTGATCTCGATGTGAGAGAGAAATTTAAAACTCCTAGGCCCACCTACCTACCTATAGTAGGGATCTGCCTAAGCTCAGAAGGAAGGAAAGAGAAGCTGCTCCCTATCCTATAAGGAATAGGTGGCGACCTACCTAAGCTCATAAGGAAAGAATCTTCTAGTAAGGTTAGGATGCTCTCATCCATTAGGTAGGTAAATTGGGACCTTTAAATGAGATAAAAAGAGCCATAAGTGCATTGAAATCATTATAGGAGTAGGGCTTACTAAAAATAAAGTGGCACAGCCATGGTAGGAGGGTCCTCAGAGAGAACAATCCAAACCGTGTAGCAAGAGTAACACAACGAAAGCAATACAAAATATGGAGGAAAATGAAGATTAACACATTCTCATTAATAGAAATCTTAGTTACATTTGGCCGACAACATCTAGGCTTATAGCTTCAGCTCACAGGCCTGAATATACATGCTCAATAATACATCATTCATATATTCTCCTATATGTGAGAAAAATCTTACAATATAGATCCTCTATTCTATCTTCACTATTTCACTGCCCTATTCTAATGATCGATTACAAGCTTTATACTATATCTGTGGTTCAAGAAACATCTGTGTCAGCCAAAGATCATCGCATTTTCCAATGAAAGAAAATATGACGAGCGCATGAACAAGTTGGCCTCAAATTTGAATTACTCTTAAATAGGTGTGTAAGACGAAGTGTGGACCTATAATGAAGGTTGTGGACACTCCAAGGAACATTTAAGATCACACCGTTAAGATCCACAAGTCACGAGAATGATCCACGAACGATCAGATTGGTCGTTAGGCTTGGAAACTATTCCGGTGCTGGTTCAAGAAATTGTCATGAAATCCATAATCAATAACTTGCTAGAAAATGATCCAACCTCGCTCAAATCTTGGAATAAAGAAAATGAACATGTCCATGATGTACGTAGAGATCCACAGGGTCTAGTGAGAAAAGATGATGAATCCACCAACATGAACTGAGAAAGAACAAAACAAAGGAAAAACTAAAAGGAAGATATTTTTTTGGTTGATGCAAGATTGCCAAGAACCAAGGATGCTCCTTCATCAGACAACTGAGCTTAATGAAAAGTGAGTCTCTCACTTTGCAAGGGCCAAAGGAAAACCAAGGCAGTCTACCTCAACCTAAGAAATCCATGAAGAATCCTCCACTAGTCTACCTCTCCATTTCACAAGATATTCTTTATATTGTCTTCCACGAGTCTTCCTTCCATCTCTGATATCCAGAATCTCCTCAATCTCATCTCACTATTGTTTAGGAAACTGATTCTCCAATTCCATTGTACTATCTTCATTGAATTATGCTTCATAATATTGATGTAGGTCTGCAATGTTGAATATAGGTGATATACCCATACCATCCCGTAACTCTACTTCGTATGCATTTCCTGAATCAAAATTCTTCAAGATCCTACAAGGTCCAAACTTCCTCATCTTCAGCTTGTTGTATATCCCAACTGGAAATATTTCCTTCCTCAAATATACCATCACTTCATCTCCAATTTCAAACTCCTTATGTCTCCTCTTCTCATCTTCCTTCTCCTTATACTTTTGATTCATATCTTCCAATTGTTGTTTCACTTGAGTATGTACTTTCTTCATGTGTTCTGCAAATTCCTCTACTTATGCACTCCTTTTATCTTCCATACTGATGTCTCTTAACTCTGATATACATCTAGGATGAATTCTAGTAACAATCTCAAAAGGTGTATTTCCTGTACTCCTGTTCACTGAATTATTAGATGCAAACTATGCTTGTGCTAGGACTAAATCCCAACTTTCGGTCTTCTCTCCAACCAAACATCTCAGCAAATTCCCTAAGCTCCCATTCACTACTTCTATCTATCCATCAGTCTAGGGGTGAAATGTAGAACTGAACTTCAAATTTGTCTTCAACTTCCTCCAAAGTTTCCTCCAAAAGTAACCAACAAACTTTACATCTCTGTCTGAAACAATACTCCTAGGTAATCCATGTAATTTGACCACTTCCTTGAAAAATAATTTTGCTACATGCACTGCATCTATTGTCTTCCTACAAGGTATGAAATGTGTCATCTTAGAAAATTTGTCTACCACCACAAATACAAAATCATTACCTCTTTGTGTCTTCGGAAATCTAAGTATGAAATCCATGTTGATATCCTCCCAAGGTCTTTCTGGAACTGTCAAAGGCTTATACAATCCAACATTCTAACTACTCCCTTTTGCAACTTGAAAAACTCTACAACTCTACACAAATCTCCTGACATCCTTATGAATCTGTGGCCAAAAATAATTCTCACTCACCAATGCTACCGTCTATCAATTCCAAAATGTCCTGCCAATCCTCCACTATGCTTTTCTTTCACCAAGTTTTCCCTCATTGAACTCTGGGGTATACACAACTAATTACCTCTGAACAACATATCCTCCTGGATGAAATAATCCAACCACTGGCTTCTATCCTCCAAAATTGGTTCCTTACAAGCTCTCCAAGGTTCTGCAAAATTTGGATCTTCCTCATACAAGTTCTTCAATTCATCAAAACCTAATGTCTCCACTCTCATCTCTGTCAAAAAATTTCTTCTCCTACTCAATGCGTCAGCAACTCTATTTGAATTTCCACTCCTATGCTTCAAAATAAAATTATAGCTCTGCAAGAATTCCACCCATCTCATGTGTCTTTGATTCAACTTACCTTGATTGTTCAAATATTGCAATGCATGATGATCCATATATAGCAAAAACTCCTTAGGAAAAAAATAATGTCTCCACTTCTTGAAGGCTTGAACTATGGCATAAAATTCCTGATCGTACATTGAATATCTTCTCCTAGCATCATTCAATTTCTCATTGAAATAAGCTATAGGTCTCCCTTCTTGACTCAATACTGCTCTAACTGCACTTCCACTTGCATCACAATCTACTTGAAATACCTTAGTGAAATCCAGTAAAGCCAACACAGGCTGCTCAGTCACCTTCTGCTTCAATAATTCAAAACTCCAATCTACTCTAGATGTCCATCTAAAATCTTTTATATCTCCTCTCATCGTTTTTGTCATAGGGCTGCAAATAGAACTGAAATTCCAAATGAATTTTTGGTAGAAACTAGCCAATCCATGAAATGATCTTACCTCTCCAATACTTTCAGGTGTAGGCCACTCAAATATTGCTCTAACCTTCTCAGGATCCATCTTTAATCCATCCACAGATATCACAAATCCCAAATATACCAATTCCTCCTTCATGAAACTACACTTCTTAATGTTTATCAGCAACTACTCTTCTCTCAACCTCTGTAAAACTTGTCTTATGTGGAACAAATTTTCTTCTCTACTCTTACTGAAAATAAAGATGTCATCCCAAGTACACAATCACAAACTTACCCAAGAATTTCTTCAATACCTCATTCATCAATCTCATGAAAGTACTTGGTGCATTTGTCAATCCAAAATGCATCACCAACCACTCATACACTCCTTCATTTGTCTTAAATGTTGTCTTCCACTCATCTCCTTCTCTGATTCTTATATGATGATATCCACTCTTCAAATCTATCTTTGTAAAATATCTAGCTCCACTCAAGCAATCCATAATGTCATCCATCTTGGGTAAAGGGAATCTATAATTTACCATGATCTTATTTATGGCTCTTGAATCTATACACATTCTCCATTCTCCATCCTTCTTAGGTTCTAACATAGCAGGTATTTCACAAGGACTTAAGATTTCTCTTATAAAACCCTTCCTCAACACTTCTTGTACTTGTCTATTCAACTCCTCATTCTCTACAGGTGTCATCTGGTGTGTTGCTTTATTAGGAAAACTAGCTCTAGGAATCAGATTCATGCAATGACTAATACTCCTCATAGGTGGTAATCGATCAGGTACATTATCTGAAATGATCTCCTCGTATTCTGTCAGCAACTCCTTTATCTCTTCCAGTTGTTCTTCCACATTCTTTAGGTCTTCAACCTTCTTAGGAACTAAGGCATAACACATATTCTCATGTCTCAACCCATCAAGGAATCTTCTTTCATCAACCAGACAAACCCTAGCATTCGTACAAACCTCAACTATAGGAACATCTTCCAATGGAAATAAAATTTTCTTCATCCCATTAGCAACAATGGTGTATATATTCTTCTTTCCATCATGAATAGATTGTCTATCATACTACCAAGGCCTTCCCAACAAAATATGGCATATATCCATAGGCATGATATCACACAAAACTTCATCATGGTAATTTCCTATTTTCAATTTCACCAAACATTGTTCACTTACCAGAATCTTATGCTCATCTTGTATCCATGCTATCTAATAGGGTTTCGAGTGCTTCAATATTTCTAACTTCAACTTAGTCACCATCTCTTCAGAAACTAGGTTCTCAGAACTTCCACTATCAACTATCACCTTACAACATTTACTAGCTACCTTGCATCTTGTCCGGAAAAAAATCTTCCTTTGCAACGGTTCCTGCTCCCACTCACTCTGACACAATACTCTTCTATTTACCGACACTTCTCCTTCTTATGGTTTATTAGATCATCCAGCATGATCTTCCTCAACAAAGGTGGTTCTTCTGTTGCTCTTGGTCTTTCTACTCGTCTCTCCCTGATTGCATTCAAATGCTCTATGTCCTCCTCCAAATTTATAACAAGTTCCTCTGAATACCCTTTTCTCTTGTCCTCTATCATCTCTTCTATATCCTACATTTCGGTAACCATCGTATCCTCCTCTTCTATATGAGTTACCATCACTTTTCTAATATGCATTATCACTCTTACTAATCTCCTTATCCTTGTTCTGATTTGGAAAAGATCCTCTTCCTCCTCTAGCAAAAGTTCTTCCTCTTTGAAATCTTCCACCTCTTCCTCTCTATCTCTGCTCATGTCTCTTATTTAGCTTCTCCTCTACCTTTAGGGCACACTGGTATGCTTCTTCCACACTCTGCAACTTGATCAAACTGATTTCATCCTGTATAGATGACCTCAAACCATTCACATATCTGGCTACTTGCTCAATTTCCTCCTTTGAATGTCCAAATCTAATATTCAACTTATAGAATTCCTCAGTATACTCTTTCACACTTGAATCTTTCTGCTTCAAATTTTGCAACCTTCGGAACAAACTAATCTGATAGTTTGCTAGAATAAACTTTTTCTTCAACTTATTCACCATCCGATCCCAAGATTTTATCTTCTCTTTCCCTCTTCTTTGCCTATCTGTCTGTAAATGTTCCCACCAAATGGATGCATGTCCTCTCAACTTTGTACAAGAAAATTTCACCTTCTTATCTTTAGTGGTACCTTCAAATTCAAAATATTTTTCCATCTCTGTTATCCAATCAAGCAATTCTTTGAATCCAATTTACCAATATAATCTAGTAGATTGAAATGTGGTTTCGTATTTTCTTTAGTTAGGGCTCTTATGAACCTTTCTTCTCCCTGATCCAGACTAGGTTTCTCTTCTCCTCCTCCTTCCTGAACTTCTACCTCTTCATCACTCACATCATCAACTGGTCGACCGCTTCTCTGGATCATTTCAACTGCATCTAATCTGGAAAAAATTCCTCTTAGCATCTCCATTATAGCTTGGTCTGCATTTCCACACGCTCCATTTCCTCTAACATTTCTTCTTCCATCCATCTTTGCAATAGTCCTCTACAGCTGCAGGTCGGATCCTCAATTTTCCACCCCACAACAAATCTTTTACGGGACTTTGCAAATTTTTTCGACCTCGCATGGATCGAAGCTCACTCTGATACCAATCTGGTGTAGCCACGATAGGAGGGTCCTCAGAGAGAACAATCTGGACCGTGTAACAAGAGTAACACAATGAGAGCAATACAAAATATGGAGGCAAATACAAATTAACACATTCTCATTAATAGAAATCTTAGTTACATTCAGCCGACAACATCCAGGCTTACAACTTCGGCTCACAGGCTTGAATATACATGCTCAATAATACATCATTCCTATATGATCCTATATGCGAGAAAAATCTTCCAATACAGATCCTCTATTCTATCTTCACTATTTCACTACCCTATTCTAACAATCGATTACAAGATTTATACTGTATCTGCATTTCAGGAAACATTTGTGTCCGCCAAAGATCATCACATTTTCCAATGAAAGAAAATATGATGGGCACATGAACAAGTCGGCCTCAAATTTGAATTACTCTTCAAAAGGTGTGTAAGACATAGTGTGGACCTATAATGAAGGTCGGGGAAACTCCAAGGAACATTTAAGATCACACGGGAACGATCCATGAATGATCAGATTGGTCGTTAGGCTTGAAAACTATTCCGGTGCCGGTTCAAGAAACTGTCATGAAATCTGGAATCGATAACTTGTTGGAAAATGATCCAACCTCGGTCAAATCTTGGAATAAAGAAAATGAACATGTCCATGATGTATGTAGAGATCCATAGGGTCTAGTGAGAAAAGATGATGAATCCACCAACATGAACTGAGAAAGAACAAAACAAAGGAAAAAATGAAAGGAAAATACTTTTTTGGTTGATGCAAGATTGCCAAGAACCAAGGATGCTCCTGCATCATAAAGACAACCCAGAACTAGTCACTGAGCAATCAAAGAGTAATATTAGCCAGCCGAGTAGATTGATTCTACCTAAAAAGAATGAATGACATAGCCCTCTTCTCCACTAAATGGAAACCTTCAATTAATGCTCCCAAAGAATACCTTTCCTTAAATATTCAGGCGAGAAGGGAAGATGACAAAAGTCCCTGAACAAACAAAAAAATCCCCTTCCCTGTCCTTATAGAATATTTTTCCTAAAGAGATATTTCTAATCCTTGGTATATTAAACTCTCACTCATTTCTCTATCTTTCTTTAGGAAGTAAGATATGCTCCTCCCCCTTCTAGCCCTAGGGAGGGAATGATATGTTGGCGTACCAATGCGATACTTGAATGCATGATATCATATAAAAATGAAACCGAAAAAGAGCAATTGATCGAGTGAGTATGCTAAATAATGGGAATGTGAAAGAAAGCGTGAGGTAATAGTTCCCCCTTATGGGTAGGGAAAGCCTAGTCCATGTCACTACCCCCCCATATTCATGTAGGCACTAGAAGAACCGATCATTTTCATGTCACTTCTTCAACCCACCTAGAGAGATCAAGAAGATTATTTAGCATTCTCACTACTTCTAATCGAAGAGCCCCCAAAAATACTGCATCAACGAGCTGTATATATCTCAATGTGAACGACAAATAAATATCATAAGTGGTTGAACCAGATCTGAGTAAAGTGAATGCTTGGGATGGTTCAACTATTGCTTTGGTTGATTCTATTGGTTCTTTCAAATGAATTATAGACTGGGGTTAGCTTAGAGAAGATGAGAGAAAGATGTCTAATTTGTACAATTATGTTATGGTGATTCTAGTTGGTCCATACCTATGCTTTGAAGCGGATAAAGAAATAAAAGTGATAACAACTATCAGAGAAGGAAGCTTAGATTCATATGCCACTAAGTGAAATGTAGGAAACCTACCTTCCTTATTATGCTCCTATTGGTCCTGCTCCCACTTGGGGAATAGGGAATAACCAGATAAAGCAATTGGAAATGGATAACACGTATTGAAGCTACACTTGCACCTCTTATGATTTCAACTATGTTCTCAGAATTCTTCTTCTTTGATTCAATCCAAGGCAAACCCCACCACCCAAGGCGGACCCCACCGACCGCATTCACCAACCCCATCGACCAGGGCTTCGCCCACCACCCTAGCTTCACAACCACCCTATATGCCTTATTGGTGCAGGAGCACCTACACCTTGTGAAGTCTAAGTTGATACCTAGGTGTGTATTTTGTTATTTTATGCTTAATAAGGTCTAAAGGACCAGTCATAATGTAATTTGAAAGGATTTTGAGTTATTTAGTTGAATTTGTCAGTGTGATTCATAATGCAAAAGCCATGTGAAATCATGAGTTTTAAGGGACATGGGGAGTAGGGTCTTATTCCATGTTAAATAAGGTCTCAATGACCATTTTCAATGTATTGGAGGGCTTAATAGGTCAGTTAGGTGGTATTTGCAAAAATCAAGTTGATCAAGTTGTAATGGGATAGTGATTAAGGGAAAAATTGGCAAAATTGTCATTTTAGAATCTAATTAAAGGGTGGTTATGGAAGTTGAACGCCCCAAGAGGTATTTTTCAGGTGGTAGCATGATATATTGTTGTAATATCTCGAAGGGGAGGCTGTTGAAGAAGTTTGGAATGAGTTTCTAATAAGAAATTTGCTGTTTTTTGTGTTTTCCATTAAGAAAATTGCTGATCACATGCATTGTACGACCTGTACGTATTGTTCCACACTCCAAGCCTATAATGGATGGATAGATAATTGAATAATATTTCTTTTGGCGTTTGAATGGTGTTATTTCATTGAGAATCGAGTGAGATATCCTCATTTTACTGCCGGGTGGTCTGAAACCCCATGTTTTTTCTGTTTTCCTGAATTTTGCAAGCATTGTACGGATCTGTACCACCACCATATGCTCTGAGACTTATATAATCTTGTAGGGGTATGAAATATCTTTCATTTAAATCCAATTAGAGGTTCTAATATTGAGTTTTGAGGGATATCTCTTCAGTTTTCTAGGACTGCCTGTTTCTAACTAATTTGAGGGTTTGATTGGTGTAAAAGTGATGTTATAGCCATTCCACCTACTGTCCAGCCCTGTAACTCGGTGGAATGACTTGTTTCATGGTATTTTACATGTACCAATGGTTTGGGAGATAGGAAATGCAATTTTTATGGTTTTAGGGTGATGCCCTAGGGTGTTTTCATGAGTTTCCATGAGAAATTGAGGAACTAAAGTAAGGTTTTGGAAAAATATGATTGAAACTATATATGTGATAGTGTTTTGAGTTTTTTAAGGTCATTTTATGAAGGTGTGAGGCACTGGAATGTTGTGATTTGTCTTGGAACCCATATTTTCATTAAACCCTCCTCAAGTTGGCTTAAAATGAGGTTTTGTGGTTTGGCTAGTTGGAGTAAGTTTCTCTCGAGGAAAACTATGTTTTTTGGGAGTTTGAATACATTTTAATTGCTGCCACCTCTGCATCACTTATGGGTGGTGGTGGATGCCTTGGTCAGTGGGGTTGGTGCCTTTGGTGGGGTCGATCATTACAAGTGGGGGCCATCCAACTTGTTAAACCCATTTCACTTTGCATTGATGTCCACTTCTTCCAGCTGACCAAGTCCCGCTCCAATTTAGAATACTCGACTTGTTGCAATGACTGAATCAAAGTGATTTCTTGTCCTTCCTAGCAGTTCTATAATTGCTTACATGAGGTTTTTTCATGGATTTTCCCCTAATCTCTACCTAAGGCCTATAGGGTGGGGCCTCCGTTGTAGTTACCAATATGAAGTGAGTGTCGCCAATTTCCTTAGTCAAATGTTCTAACTATGGATAACCCATTTCAAATGGGGAATAAAGCCGTATAGATTTGATAAGGGCACTTTGAAATTATGATGGGCATATTTTTCTTGTGAGCTCAAATGTGCAACTATAGATGGTTTAAAGCTAAAGGGCCCTACTACTATAGTTGGAAGTTGTTCAATTGGTTTGGAAGATCTAAGGTACAAAACTAACTGAAGTTAATGGATGTGATCGATCAATGAATGACATGGAATGGCTCTCTAATGCGTATATATATATACATATATATACATATATATATATATACATACATACATACATATATATATATACATATATATATACATACATATGTATATATATATATACATACATATATATATACATATGTATACAAATATATATATACATACATATATATATACATATATATACATACATATATATACATACATATCTATATATATATATATATATATATATATGGAACATATCATGAATGTAATTGAAAATATAATGCTACTCTATATGTTTAATCTCTTATCTTTTGTTTTTAAATTTTTTTGCACTAATGTAATCCCTTACCTTTATATAAAGGTTTAAGAGATTAAACATATAAAATAGCATTATATTTTCAATTACACATTCATGATATGTTCCATAAGAAATATATATAGTTTTAATCATGTTATTGACTAGCAATTTGTTTCTATTGAACTTGTTTGAGAATTTAAGTTTCATCTAGAAAGAATTATTGGAAAAGATATAAAACTTGTGATTTTTTTTATAAATGTTCAAAGTGAAATAGATTCATTGTGATAAATTGATAGTTCTACATTCACACTTCTTTAAATAATTATTTTTGGCACGAGTTATTTTGTAGATTTACCTTGATCTACTAAGGACAAGAGCTAATTTACAAGGGGAGGGATGTTATAAAAAAATTCCTCAAAGTGAAAGAAAGTTATTTTTCCATGAAATAACCCTTTAAAATTAAAACAAAGATAGAAAAATAAAGGATATTATGCTCCTTTGGTTGAAATGGAGATTAATAAAGAATCTTTATAAAAACCCTTTTTAAATGTATTTATTAAATAATTATTAAAGGTAACCATTGTGAAATAGTCTGATGGTTTGAAAATAACACCTTAAGTCTTATATAAAATATTTATGTGAGAGTTGGAAAGGGCCATGTAGATCACTCAAGGAAGAAGAAGGTGGTTTGGTGGCTATGGACATTGGAGAAGGGGCACATAGAGTGTCCAACTGGGGGTACAAAGTACACTTGAGATTGTCCTTGCCAAGTGCTTGTGCATGTTTAGTGATCACTCTAGAGAATTTTGTGTATGTCAAGTGATTAATTTGGAGCATATTGTATTATGCATGTTCATAAATTACTCTGGAGCATGTAGTAACTAGCATGGCTCTGGATTAATTGTGTTGAGTGTTTACTCTATTGAGTATGGCTCTAGAGAACTTGTGTTGAGCAATTTATACATGTTGAGTCTTGAATAAGAATTGTTCCTCCTTGAGTGTGGCATAGTTATGAGAGTCCAAACCATTGAAATATTCCTAGGGTGAAAGTGTCCTTTCCAGGTGCTTGATTCATATTAGCATTGAGAACCATCAATATTAAAAATATTGGTAATATTAAATATAATTTGATTATTAAATTTGATTGAATTATGTGATTGTGTTATTTAATTTATTATATTAATTATTTAATTTAGAGTTATTATGATATTATGATATATTATAATTTACATTTATTATTTACTTCTAATTTGATAACACAATCTAAATTATATTAACTTTAATATTTTCTATATTAGATCCATTACTAATACTTAAACAACTTTGGGTTAAAAGTGACATTAGACATAATTAATAAATCAAGGGAATTATAATTACAATACAATGACACACATAGTCACACATTAATGATATTTTAACAATCCAAGCCTAAGATATGACATAATTTGTTAGATGCACATGATAACTAAGAGGGGGGTGAATCAATTGTACATTAAAACATCCAATCCCTCTTTAATATTCAAACCCTTATCATGCATTAGCAGAATGTAAATATATGAAATAGTAATGCAAACACATCTGAACACATAAGAACACCAAATTTATGTGGAAAACCTAAGAAGCGAAAAACCACGGTGAGGATTAGTTCACATATATATGAATTGCAACACCAAATACAATTAGGCTCACTGCCCAAAAAAAGAAGAAGTAATCACTGCCAAAAGGACTCACTATCTAGAAGAAAGGGTGACTTACTACCAAATATGAACTACTAATAATGCATCTGAATTATGCTGAAATTGCAATTTCACTGAAGCACAGAACACTCACTTAACATACTAAAATGTAGACATATTATTCTCACTGCATTCAGAATTCATAAGCATTTAAGCTCACACTTAGATCACCACACTTGATCACATTCACATCTTTCACACCATACACACTCTACTCAACATCTCCAATAATTCACCTTACATTTATATCATTTGTGACCTAAAATAATCTTAATTAGGTCAGCCTTAATGAAACTTATGTACGTCAAACGTGCAACACCAAAAGAGGTCAAAACCAAACACTTCTATGGTGGAAAGAAGTGAAGTAAAACCATGCCAAGGGTTAACTAGGACCCAAATCTACACTGACACACTTCACCACACATCCAAAAACAACAAACAATCTCTATAATTAGTGCTAGCATGCCAGGTCAACCAACCTACACTAACACTAACAAGCGACAACATACATATCTTTCAAGGTCCAAAAACATCTCGTGAACCACATAAAAAGTTTCCATAACATCCAAGAATATTCCACATCATTAGAATATTCAACCCCACTAACACAACCACCTAAAACTAAAGAACACTTTCATTCTTTACAACCAAATACAGTAGAACATACACACAACTCACTAAACAACCTTCTAGAACAACTCAACGCCTAAAACCTTAAGGGAAAGTAGATACAAACAATATAAGCATGTTCCCAAATCTGCAAGCCAAGAAACTTCAACACTAATAAATGTAAAGCAATTCCATTTCTCTCAAGCAACCTTCTTCACAAAAAAACACTCTGTCAAACACATCTTCTACTTTGCGCAATCTAGAGCTTGAAACTCTAGATATAACACCTTTGAACAACTCTAATCATCACATTCAAATTGCACAAGAATATCTTCAACCTTGAAGAAATGTGGAGCACAACACTGAACAAAACTTTGTCACACTGCACACTCTTTTACTCAAATTTTCTCAAAAGCACTTGGAAACCAAGTGAACCAACTGCATCGACAACACTAGAAACACTTCTCCAACACATCTATAGCATCTACAACACTTCTCATCATGACTATACTAGAGGTTGAAATCAAACCATATAGATGAAAACATAGTGCAACACTCAACAACACAAAACTCTTCACACTAGGGTTGACATCAATGTGATGTCATACCACAATATATCCATACTACCCGCAATCTCAAAAAATCTCCCAAATACACTCAATATTCCAACATCTCCAATACTATGGGTTGACATCAATGACAACACCAGAAAACTTCCAACAATCTCTCCCTTTTTCATTGATGGCAATACCAGCTCTCTGAAAAAACATCAACAATAAAAGCAACCAACAACACTCCCCCTAGCTAGGGCATCTCTTACTCTTCATTATCTCTTTTACTCTTATGAACACTCTCACCCCTATGTCTTCTATACTAACTTTCAACCACTCTAACTCTCTGTTGCAATACTCTTTTAAACTATGGTTTTTAAACCAACTCTCTCCCCCTTTGACATCAATGGAAAAGGGCCATAAACTCATCCAACTCTCTTTCCTATATTTAACTCTTTTTCTTTTCCCTTTTGACAACACTCAAAGGCCAACACTTGCACACCATCTACATAGATTTTTCTTTTTGTTTTTCCCTGTTGACATTTGTATACTCCACTTTAGAAAACACTTGCAACACCAACAAGAAACTAATTTATCTCCACTACTCTCACTTTTTAGCACTCTCCCCCTTAAAAGTACAAAATATGCTCCATCTAACTGCATCAACCAACAATCACTACCTACTCCCCCTAAGAGGTAGCCTCCATCAATCTAGAACAAATAATGATTCTTGATTGCTACATTGGACTAATGCACTTGATCTTATGCGTCTAGTTAAAAGGAGGGGCAATAACCCCTAACTTCTGTCAGAGTTAATCAAAAGTATCTTTTGGAAGAGCCTTAGTGAAAATATTTGCAACCTGATCCTTTGTAGGTACATACTCCAACTTCACCTCATTCTCTATAACCTTCTCTCTCAAAAAGTGATACTAGATTAAGATATGTTTTGTTCTTGAATGCATTACCGAGTTCTTTGAAATATTGATAGCACTTGTATTATCACATAAGATAGAAATAGGTTCATCATATGATACTATGATATCCTTCAATGTTTGCTTCATCAACAACACCTATGTGCAACATGATGATCTTGCAATGTACTCTACTTCTACAGTAGATAATGACAATGAGTCTTGATTCTTACTCAACCATGAAACCAATCTACTTCCAAGAAAGAAAGCACCACCACTTGTACTTCTTTTTTCATTTGTACAACCAGCCCTATCTACATTTGTATATTCACTCAAGGAGAAATTAGTATCCTTTGGATACCACAAACCATAGTCTAGAGTGCCCTTCAAGTGTCTAAATACCCTCTTTACTATTGCAACATGAGATTCTTTAGGATCTTCTTGAAATCTTGCCACAAGAAAAACTAAATGCATGATATCTGGTCTAGTAGCAGTTAGGTATAATAGTCCACCAATCATTGATCTATACTTGCTCTGATCTGTCTTAGGAGATTCATCATTCTTGCTCAACTTACAACTAGTAGCCATAGGAGTACATACTAGTTTAGAATCCTCCATTCCAAACTTCTTCAATATTTCTTTAGCATATTTTTACTGTGAAATGAAAATACCTTTCTCTGATTGACCCATTTGTAGTCCAAGGAATAAATTCATCTTCCCACACATTGACATCTCAAACTCTTTCTGCATATCCTTTGCAAACCTCTAACTATTATGTCATCAACATATACCACTACAATCAAGATTTTTTCTCCTTCAACTTTAAAGTACATATTGCTAACTACAATACCTTTTTTAAATCCTTGCTTCAACAAGTACTTATCCAATCTTGTATACCAAGCTCTAGGAGCCTATTTGAGTCCATAAAACACTTTCTTTAATCTATAGACCATATCAGCATCATTCGATCACTGAAAACCTTTTGGTTGTTCAATGTATACCTCTTCTTCCAACTCACCATTCAAGAATGCAAACTTCACATCCATCTAATATACTTTAAAAAATTTATGTGCTACAAAAGCTAGAAACATCCTAATAGCTTCCATTCTTGCCATCAAAGCTAATTTTTCCTTAGAATCTATTCCTTCCACTTGTGAGTAGCCCTTACACACAAGTCTATCCTTATTTTTGACAACTTTTCCATCCTCATTCAACTTATTCCTAAAAACCCATTTTGTTCCTATCACATTCTTATTTCTAAGCCTTGGGACCAATTCCCAAGTCAGATTCTATTCAATCTACTCTAACTCTTCTTTCATAGCTTTGATCCAATTCTCATCTTTTCATGCCTTAGTTACAATTTTAAGTTCTACCTCTGAAAGTAAAAAAAAAATTACCTATTCCTTTGTCATAATATCTTCTATTCTTGTCAATACAACTTTTCTCTTATCTCCAATGATTTGATCTTCAAAATGATTATTTTTGCACATACTTAGGAGTCCTAGGGATCTTTTATGGAGCGTCTTCCTCTTCAACTGTCATCTCTTTTTCCTTCTCTTCATCTTTTTCTTCTTCGCTGTAGACACCTAAAAATGTCTCACTAGATCACATTGGCTAACTAACATCATTTCATCCTCGAACCCATCCTCTTTTTGCTTGTTTACTTAAATAAGCCTAATTATTTAATTAAACGCCTCATTTTCACCTATTAATCTAATTGACCTAATTGGGTTAATTCACCCCCTCTCACACTGACATTTCATCCGATTTAATTAAATAATGTAAATTATTTAATTTTAACCCTAAGTCCTCTTATTTAATTAAATAACCTAAACTATTTAATTAAATATCATATTTGCATCTCCTTTTCATTAAATAAATCAATAATTTAATGAATATCCTCACATTCCTCATCTTGCACATTCAAATTTATTTTTAATTAACTAAATTATTAATTTCCCTCTCATCCACTTGCATAGGGAATATTCCAAAGGAATATTCTCCTATTTTCCTCCAAAAAAAGGTAATGATCAGTCCAAAAAAATTTGAAACAACTTTTTAAAGTTGTTGCAAAGTGTGTTTGTTTGCATGATTGTGAGCCCTTGATCTTTTATTGATCCATGAGATCTTTGATTCTCATCCATTGATGAGAATCCTTGATCCATGTTTCATCCTCCTTTCATTTGTGATCATTGATAGATCAAATAAATCTCATCCATTGTTTTTTCATTTAATCTCCATTAAATCAATTATTTAATGAATATCATATAATTCCCCTAATTTGAATAATTGAAACTTTGTTTTAATTATCAAATTACTAATTATTCCACTTGCAAGGGAATATTCCTCCTTTGCACATTCCTCCAAAAGGTGAATATTCCAATGGAATATTCCTTCCCCTTTTGCACAATTAAACTTTGTTTTAATTTGCAAAATATCTATTTCCTCACCCATGAGAATATTCCAAAGAATATTCTTTCTCCCCACTCATTTGAAAAAGAGAATATTCTTACAAAACTTCATGTGCAAGTTAACTCAAAACTTCATGTGTAAGTTAACTCAAAACTTCTTGTGCAAGTTAACTTGTGACCTCTTGTACAGGTTAAAAGTGTGTTTGTTTGAAGGAATGAGAACCCTTGATTAAGTTTCATCATTGATTATCATCCCTTGATAAGAATCCATGATCCATGCCTCCAACTTCTTCCATCCTTGATCATTTATTAGCCTTTTTTTATCTTAACCCTTCATTTATCATTTTCTTTCCTATAAATAGGTCACTATTTGGAGACAAATGGATCCATCTTTTAACATCAAACTTATGTTGTTAAAATCACTCTTACTTGCACTCACATTTAGCATAATTTTAGCTTATTTTAATTGCACCATATTATCTTAGCTTCCATTAATAGATTCCATGATAACATAGATGCATACATTTAGCTTATTTGTTAATTAGGATTTTAATCTTTTGAAGCTTTCATACATTTAGAGTAGATTTGCATACACCCATATCAATCATCTTAGCATATATCATGTTAATTTAGCATTTAAATCATTTTTTATCGCATATCTTTCATTGGTTCCATCGATTCTCTTCAATAGAATCGATTGAAACAAGCTCATTATCCAAGGGATTGGGAAAGGGTCACCCTTCCACATCAATGCAACACCACTCCCCCAATAGGATAAGTTTCAATGTCTTAGATTAGAGGTTTGTCAAGGTTTCATGATTTAGAATGTTAGTTTTAATGACTTCTTTGTCTTTGTTTACTATGAATGATCTTATTGGGATTGATGCCTAGTGGGTTAAATATGCCTCAAATTCATATGGATCGGGTGTAGTTAACCTATACTATGACATTGGTCACATTTTGGCACTAGAAGGATGGCATGAACTAATCAATCTGACAAATTTCTCTTTAGATTTTTGTATTCCTTGTGTTTGTAGGTACAACGACGCTTTTTTAGGCTAACGAGGTTTTGTAGGTTGGGCAATGAAAGTTGAAGTGAAGAAGCATTCTCATCTTTAAATCTTATAATTTTAACAAGAATTTGACACTTTTGGGGTAATTATAACCCATCTATCATGATTTTCATTTTATGCTTTAAGAGCACACTAATTTTCATTTGGGTTTAAAAAGAACACTCAAATGGGACTAAAATTGAACCCTCATTTCATCATTTTATTTTTGGGGATTAAAATTGAACAAGGAAACTTAATATTTCATTCAGTGCATAAAATGAATTCATCTTAGATTTAGGGGTTAAAATTAATGAGTGTTTGCTATGTTTTGATTTACATCTTTGTTATTGAATGTGTATGCAATTCTCTTGTGCCACTCAGCGATCTTGAGAATCAGAAACATTCCTTAACACTTTGTATAATCACCTACATCTTTTCAAATTGGATTAAAAATGAACCCCTTGCTAGTGTAGAGAAAAGGTGTGGTGTGTGTTCTCTCATTGTTTCTTTTAGAGTAATAAAGTCATCACCTAATTAATTAATTAATCATTAATTAATTGGGTCACTTTATGCTTTATTACACTTAAGCTAAACTCAGGAGTGCTTTTATCTCATTATTTTCTTTAATAGTTGTTTTTTTGCATGATTAAAGCCTCTAATATTAGAACATGTTATCTCATTCATTCCTATGAGGACACTTGTCATGTTCTAATCTAACCCTAATCTAGGGTTAGCTTTCATCCTTTTCATAAGGATTGATTCATTGTAGTTATATTTTAATTTTGTCTGGAGCAGCCGAAAACCTTAAGATAGCTTGGCGTTTTGCTCAAATCCGAGCAGTTGCAAGAAAAGAACAAAAAAATTAGAGACATGCAGATCCATACAAATATGGGGGCCTCAATTTGTGTGCACAGTAGGTATAGGGTTATTATGGTTTTTAAAAAAAATTCCACTGATAAAAAAAAAATTCAGGGTTTTCCTTTTTTTACCTGCCAAAAAAATTAAAAGTATTAGTTTTTTTGAAAAATCAATCAAAAAAATTTCAAAAAAGAAAATTCAAAAAAAATTAGAGGGCCAAGTTTTTTTTTGAAAAATAGCAGGTTATTAAAACTTGCGTAAGGGTTTGTACCCTGTGCAAGTCGTACCTGCACATCGACACTCAATTAATGCCACTTGATGGTTGCCTAAGTCACCAGAGGTGACTTCCTACTCCCCAACGAGCCTGATTATCACCGCTGCCCATAAAATCTACCAGCTGCATGAAAAAACTGATAGGTACCAAAAAAAAAAAAATAGGCCAGCACAAATTCAACGAATTAGGCGGCAAAAATCAGGGACGGAATCTTTAAGATTACGACAGTATATTTTGGCTCAAACCCACTCTCCTGGCCACCAATTTTTTTTTCCCAACCACAGGGTCATTTTTTGTGGTGATGGACATATTCCTGTCAAATTTAACGCAATGAAGTGATGACATCAGTGGCCATATGGCCCTCTCTGCCCACTCCTAGCCCTGATTTTCCCTAAAGGAGCTCTTTTTTCTTTTCGGCATAACTTGGGCATACGTTGTCGAAATTAGGAAAACAAGATATCATTGGAAAGCTGGTTCCATGAAATTTCTAGTGGTATAGGTCTCATCATCAGATTTTTCCATTGGTTCCTTTTATTCCTAGTCAAATTTGGATCTTCATTTTGTGCTTTTGAGCTCATAAATTTTTGCCTGTATCTCCAATTTTTGCGATCCAAGCGGTGTTGGAAAGGTATTTCAGAGCTCTTCAGAATTCATGCACTTTTTCTAGAATCTATACCAAGTACATTTTATTCAGTATTTTGTGTTTTCACACTTTGCTTAATTACTTAGACGTCTTGGCACCTGGAAAGGATCTATTTGCGTGAGATGACATCATTTGATCTATTTTATCAGCACTGATGGTTTTAGTCTCTGATTTTTTTTCTTTTGAGTGAGTATCATGGGTTTTACTATTCATCCTTCTATGATAAACCTAGAATAGGATAATTATAAGTCATGGGAAAAGGGCATACTTACACATTGTAGGTGGCTTAATATTTTTCCTCATTTATATGAACTCATACCTGAACCAAACACACCAGGGAGAAAAATAGCTTGGGATATCATTAGAGATCATTTTGTAGGACTTATATGTTCTAGTGTCGATTTTGACACTATGTGTGTTGTATCAGACACTGATTGTCCCCACACACTTTGGACTCATCTTTGGGAGATCCATGGAGACCCCAATCTCTCTCCATACCTAGAGGATCCTGCTTCAGATTGTCTCTTACCCATGGCTACTACAAATTGTATACCCATTGATGATGCTACATTAGAAGACCTAGAGTATCTAGCAGGTCTTGCACATTCCAATGGATCAAAGGCTTGTCTCCTAATTCCTACTCTTCAAACTGAGATTACACATGCATCATTCATTGTTTTTGATGACATCAGCATCACCACATTGGCCCTTATGGATTTAGTTCAACATCATGACCATCTTGGTCATTCATTTTTTGCTACATCATGGGATTCTTATCTTGCAGACACATCATTATTTGTTGAGTCTCACACTGCGGATCTTGAGGATTATATTAAGGACATACATCTCCTCTATCTTGACAGTCAGATTATCACTGTATGCCCACCATTATCAGTGCATTGAGAGGTTATATTTTAGGAGTCTACACATAAGTTTGGATTTGGCATCATTTGTTTCAGTTCAGACATAGAGATTCTTCAACATCCTATCATGGCACACATCTTGAGACATATTGGTTCATCACTCTTCATAGGGTTTCTTCGACATCATCCTTTGGATCCATTTCTTCCCAAGGGGAGGAATGTTATTTGCCACTTCAAGATCTCTTTTTGGATTCTACATCAGGCATCCACCATTGCGACAAGAGTTTCTTCATTGTGTGGGGGACCTTCTATTCTCTTTCTATCTCTCCTATGGAGACCATTGTATATGTACTTATATGATAGAAGTTTTCCTTGGGGGGTATCATGTAATCCACCTATCCTTCTTCTATTAGTGCATTACATTCTTTTATTTTCTCTCTTTTGGAGGGGAGTTTTATTCCCACGTAGTTTTCTCCCTTTCTCCAGTTATGAGAGTTTCATTTATGTACATGGGTACGTCATCAGTCGTTAGGGAAGGACCCATTCATGCATCCATTCAAGTATTTATTTATCATAGTTTAGTTTCTCCCTAGTTCATCTTAGGGGGGGTGTTAGAGTAATAAAGTCATCACCTAATTAATTAATTAATCATTAATTAATTGGGTCACTTTATGCTTTTTTACACTTAAGCTAAACTTAGGAGTGATTTTATTTCATTATTTTCTTTAATTAATTAGTCATTTTTTGCATGATTAAACCCTCTAATATTAGAACATGTTGTCTCATTCATTCCTATGAGGACACTTGTCATGTTCTAATCTAACCCTAATCTAGGGTTAGATTTCATCCTTTTCATAAGGATTGATTCATTGTAATTGTATTTTAATTTTGTACAATAGCATATTCAAAGTGGAAGTTGCATCAATAATAATTCCAAAATATCACTCTTAATCTTCTCTATTGTGATAGGTAATTGCTTGCAGGTGTTTCATGGGAGCTATGGATTGAATCAGTCAATTCCAAAAGTTCCATGCAAATGGGGATGATTGAACTAAAAATGTACTTCCTTGTTATTGTTTATCTTTAGAGGGCCTGCCTCCCCACTTCAAAAGAAGGGAATGACCCAAGAAAAAACAAGCTAAATCCAGGCTCTTTCAATCTACTATATAAATAATGTATTTGTGACAAAAGTCATAAACATGTGCGGATGCATCATACCGACAAGTGTCACCCTTAGTATCCATGTGATATGTTAAAATCTCTTCTTAGGAAAAGACTGGGAGGCCTCTCGATTCTCCATAATCTTGGGCTAATCTTGCCACATGTATGGCCACCTTGAACGAAAGCTCTTATTATGAACCAAATTTTTAGAAGCCAAGAACCTTCATGCTTGTTGGTGTAGGAACGGTCATTCCGAAGCTGCCCCACATTTTACTATTCAATTGTTGAAACAAAAAAATCCTTAGGATCTTCGGATCTTTAGGATTTTGAGATTTGGTGGTCCCAAGAAGTGTGTGCCATGGAGGGGAGCCAATGTCACCAAATCTCTAACTGTTCACATTCTCTTAGTGTTTGGAGAAATCTGAGTGGGGATTCAACAAGTAGTATCTTTTTAACCTAAGGTGGTGAATTCTTGTGAGTTAGTTTAATACTTTGCTTGGTTCCAAAATGTTGCAAACAAACATTCACAATCTTCCTCAAAATTCCAAACCCTTTGGTCTAAGTATGGATACCTTTTGAAAAATCCTTGATATTAATGCTTGTCCTAAGGATTTCTATCCTTAGAGATTTCTAAATATCTTGACTTATATCTCAATCCATACTTTCCAATGTTAACATAAGCAACTATGGCTTGAATTTCATCCTTTTCACAAAATGGACATTGTGAAATCTATGATGTTTTTTTGACATAGACATTTAGTTTGAAAATTTAATCAAGACAAGTTTTTTTGGTAAAAAGAAACTCACTTAAGCAAGATAAATTGACAAAATTGAACCCGACATGACTATTTTTCATCTGATCGCTCTGATTGAACAACCTAACCTACACTTGCTATCATACAAGGAAAACATTGCAAACATTTAGTCCAAAATCATTGAGTTCTATTGTCAAATCATTGGGTTCCATTATCAAAATTCATTGAGTTCTATTGTCAAAATCATTTGAGTTCTATTACCAAAATCATTGAGTCCTTAGGGTTTGATCACTTTAGAGGTATAACATTTTACTCACTACCTTGGTCTTGGAAAATAAAGGTTCACTCTAGGTCAACATTGGGTCAAACATTTCATCCATCCTTCATCATATTTCATCATTCACTTTACTAAACTTTGCAAAAAATTTGAATACACCAACACTTTTTCACTTAAACATCTATCAAACTAACCCCCAACTTAGCTACATTGTATGTGAAATGAATCCTTTTCCATGCATTTGGTTAAGTTATGTATCATCTTTGAACTAGTTTATCTTGAAGGTCATGAGTCTACCCTAAGGATATCCAAGATCATAAACATCCTTTATCCAAACATCAAAACATCAAACTTAAGTCAAAAGTGTTGTCCCAAAATGTTTGCAAAGATCACTCTTCATATCATTCACCTTTTCATCTCTCATTATCACCATTTCTCCAAAAAAACTTACAACATCCCTTCTACCTAAATTTGAATCAACTAGAGAGTTCAAACATTAAAAATCTCAACACAACACTCCCATAGGTGACCCAAAATTTATGGTAAAGACAAGATCACAACACAAAAGAATCATGGAGAAAACCAAAGTCTCATCTACCATCAGTGATACCAATCCTCAAGAATTTGATCCAAGGATTTATTCTACCCCTCATAGCAACCCCAAGATCCATTGGGACCATATGAGGTAGAAGATGTTACAAAAAATCCTCTTGAGATTACAAAGGAAGAACTCCTTGAGCATAAACAATAATGTCAAGCCTTAGCTAAAGTGGCTTTGATTCCCCCATCTTTTGTCACACAATCATTGACACAAGGCTTAACCCAATCTACAATTCAACCAACTCCACCCCTCGTGCCAAGTCAACCTTAACATCTAGTCTTGCAACTAGGCTAGAAACCAACCTTGGTCTCACATCATGTCCAGGAACAAACACAATTGTGGGTATTCACAACACCACCATTCCATTAACTACCAACCTTCCCCAAAATACAATTTGGACACCAACATTTGGAAAACCACTTACATTTCATGATGCCACAACAACCTCAACATTTCAAGTGAAACCATCTTCATCCATCACCACAAATACCCCAAGTATTCCTAATTTTACGCAAGGTAATGTGGACCAAGTGCCTCAAGTAGAAAAAAAGGGAAAGTTAACACTCTCATGCAAATTCAACCCTTGACAAGTAGTTCCAACAACCTCATTGACACATCAAAACAATTGGTTACCCAAGCTACCCAAGTTAATCCACCATCCACATCAAACCCATCTATCATCGACCCAAATAAAAACAACAACTTGGTCACAAATCCCATCAACCAAGGTAATACCTTGATCTCACCTCAAATGCAATAAGGGAACCCACTACCCTTTGGTCAAGAGAACCATTTCAATCAGTTACAAGGTCTTAATGTGTCATTACCATCTCAATACCAAATGTCACCAACATCATCTTTTCCCTTGGTCCCCCACATCATGAAAAATCAAATGGGACCTCAAACTTACATTCCTCCACCTCAATCCTCTATCTTACAAGGAATGTTGAACCAAGGGAACCCCCAACCTATCATCAACAACCTGCAACCCACACATAACATAAACACCCAAAACCCATCACAGATGTCTCAACAATCAAACGATTCTACATTGCAAGCACATGTCTTAGCTTTATAGCAAGCACAATAGGCTTATCAGCAATCCATCCAACAACAACAACAATAGCAAGTAGCTTTAGTAGCTTTAGTAGCACAACAACAACAAAATGCAGCCTTAGTAGCACAACAACAACATCAAGAAACCTTGGTAGCACAACAACAACATCAAGCAACCATAGCAGCACAACAACAAAAACAACAGGAAGCCACCTTAGCTGCACAACAATAAGCTCAACAAAAACAAGCCCAACAACAAGCATTGCTTTCTTAGCAATATGCCCAACAATAACAACTGCTCGCACAACAACAACAATACGGTTTATACTATAACCCTCAACAAAACATCATAAACCCGAACACATTAGGAACATATACACCTACACCATCATCGCCATATCCTACACCACCATACACCCCATACAACACTTTATCATATCATAATCCCATATACAACCCATCTGTCATCCCAACATATGTTCCTCCTCCAAACCCATAAGATGATCTAGCATCACAACTTAAGGTGTTATCACGAGAAATGCATGATCTTTGGATGGGAAAGAAAAAGAATTCCCATACACAGAACTCATGTCCTTATCCATTTGATCAAAACATCACAACAGTATCTTTTCCTCCTGGATTTGAGGTCCCCAAATTTGATAAATACAAAGGGAGAGGAAATCCTATGGACCATGTCAAGGAGTTCAATGTCATGTGTACATGGAAGTTTCCTACAACTATTCTCATTTAATGTGCCTCTTCCCTCGAAGTTTAACAGATCCTGCCATGGATTGGTTTTCACAGTTACCTCTAGGCATCAAAACCTTCCAAGAAATCATTGATAGATTCATAGATCACTTCTCCTTCAATCTTGACATGGATGTGAGCTTAGAAGAGTTATACACACTCAAGAAAAACAAAGGAGATTTTTTTCCCCATTTCTTACAATGGTGGAGGCAAAGAGCTAGTAAAAGCAAGTGGCCCCTTCCCGATGAACAACAAGTGGGGATTATCATAGAAAATCTTGATCCCAATTTATCCTTCCACTTGAAGATGCAGTGCATTACCTCTTATGATGAGCTTGTCCCTAGATCCCTTAACATTGAGAGCGCCCTAATCTCACAGGGAAACACACAAGTGTATAAATACAACCACCCATCCACTAGCTTTAACGACAAGCCCCACTATTGGGCTAAGAAAAAAAATGTTACTAGTGATGGTGTTGTTGATGCAAAGGTGGTCTTAATTTCTCCCAGGAAAGCAAACACCCAAACCATGAACACACAACAACCATACACATCACCATCAAATAATCAAACAACAATCAACACTACAAACACTCAACAAGGACAACAAAGAACAAACAGTGCTCCCAAGCGACAATTCACTCCCTTAGGGGAACCTATGGAGGATGTGCTAAAGTAGTTGATATAGTCTAACCTTATCACACTCCCATATTTTTCAAACTATCAAGAGCCACAAGTCAAACTGCATAGATATAGAGATGATCATTTTTGTGAATTTCATTGATACAAAGTTCATAACACAAAATTTTTTTAGACTCAAACATCTAATAGAAGATCTTATTGAACAAGGAGACATTCTTGTCGATCAAAAATTGGGGAATGAAAATCTGAAAAATTTACACAAACCCTATGCCTAACCATACAAAAGCAAAAGATTCAGGAAAGGAATCAACCTCAAAAAATGTAAATAATACTCATGATACCATGGTGGGACATTTATTTATCATAGCATGAGGAATCGGACATGTATCAAGATACTATTTTAAAACAAAGTCCAAACCCATCAACAGTGTTAAGCATTATTTTATACTGTAATGACATCAAGTGGATATCAAATTGTGATATCTCTACCACATATAACTCAATGATTGGGCACGTTCAAGAAATTCTAAATGAGCCAGAAATATCCCTTGTTACACCCATACCTACCGACTGTTGTGAAGAGTCTTTTACAAATGATATATCATCCACCCAAGGATCATGTCAAGAGGAGGTCCCATTTGATTTTGCATGGTGAGAGGTACTGTGGGGAAAGATGACGATTCCATTAGATATTGCAATGGTAATGACACATTAGGACTTTGATTCCATTGATTGAAAAGGTTTCCTTGACCGATGTCTTGAGGATTTCCTTGTGTTTGGGATGTGGTCAAGGTATTATCTTGGTTGATGGGGTTCGTGACCAAGGGGTTGTTTTGATTTGGGTCAATGATAGATGGGTTTTATGTGGATGGTGGATTGACTTGAGTAGCTTGGGTAATGATTTTTTTTGATGTGTTAATGGTTTTGTTTTCATGGAATTAGGACCAACCACTGGATATACTTTGTTCCTTGCTTGAGAAGCTTGCTTTTATATTTGAGGACTCTTTTGATGGATACATTTCCCTACCAATCCTCGTGTTATTCAACATAATCCTTGCATTGTTGTGAATCCTCAACAATGTTATTAATCAATCAATTAGATCAATCAACTTTATCTTGGCTATCAACATCTCAAAGAGATCATCGATATTTGTTTTTGCATCGTCATCAACATCAAAATCGGCATTGAAATTAGCATCATTCTTTGAACCAATGCAATGAGTACATTGCTTCAAAGAGGGGAAAAATGTAGACACCTAAAAATGTCTCAATGGATCGCATTGGCTAACTAATATCATTTCATCCTCAAACCCATCCTCTTTTCACTTGTTTAATTAAATAAGCCTAATTATTTAATTAAATTCCTCATTTTCACCTATTAATCTAATTGACCTAATTGGGTTAATTCACCCCTTCTCACACTGACATTTCATTTGATTTAATGAAATAATGCAAATTGTTTAATTTTAACCCTAAGTTCTCTTATTTAATTAAATAACCTAAACTATTTAATTAAATATCATATTTTCATCTCCTTTTCATTAAATAAATCAATAATTTAATGAATATCCTCACATTCATCATCTTGCACATTCAAATTTAGTTTTAATTGTGGACACTAAAAAAGTAACCCTTCTACTTTTTCTATCTCGTTTGGGCCCTCCTTGTTATTTTGGCTTAATTGTGCCTTGATTTAATGTTGTAATGTGGATAACACATTCACATTAGGTTTAGGTCCTTGTGAACTAAAAAAGAACTCAAGTGGTACCTTACTTAAGTGTTGTAAAGTGTTGTAACACACTTTCACACTTTTCTAGGGTCTTGTTATTTTATTTCACCTAAATAACCCCTTTTTCATCATTTACCAAGCCTTATTTCAAAGTGTTGTAACAAACTTTCACACTTTTCTAGGTTTTTCATTAATAATTAGACCTATTTTACATTTACTGGCCTTACTTATGTGTATTTTTTAGAATAAACCCGATAAACATCATTTAAAACATCTAAATCCCGAAACCCACTTCAAATGCCTAAGGTGGGACCCATTCGCCATTTTGGGTGAATGATTCCCCTTAGGTGGGACCCATTCACCCAGAGTGGCGAATGAGTCCCCTTTGGTACAAAATTCAAAATTAATTCAAATTTCTAGCAGCTTTTCATTTTCTAAGATCTAAGGTCAGACTGTGATGTATTTTTGGGAATTATTGCATAATTGTGTATAAATATAATAAGGTTCTTTCACTCATTTCACCCCCAATAAATCTAACAAGCAATCAAGTGATCTAGCATCCAAGCATTTTGTTTACAAGAGCATTCAAGCACTTTGGAGTCATCACTCACATGTTTGTAGCATTCTACTTCAAGGGTTTGGTGATTTGCAACATTATTACTTGTTCATTCATCATTCTCCATTCTATTTCAATGGTTTAATTACCAACAATGGGTTTGACCAAGGCAAACCCTTATTCACTAACCCCTCAATATTTTTCCCTCTCTTTGCATGTGATTTGCAGGTCTAGGTTGCAAATTTATCAAAGAGAAAGATTGGAAAATTTGTCATCAAATTGTCAAAGTGATTGAGAGGTTTCAAAGTCCTAGGAGAAGCTTGGAGAAGATCTAAAGGTTGAATTTTGCAATTACAGACCCAAAAATCTGTCAGGAGCAGAAGAGCAAATTGGGGGCTACAGTTTCTTGTTTTGAATTTCCATAAATCTGGAGGTGGACTGATTTGCCACTATTGGTGAATGAGTCCCACTACCCAAGCCTAAACAGGAATTTTGCAGATCTAAGTACCCTTTTGCTTGAAACCTGTTCCAACACATTTTCTAGAAAACAAGACTAAGTCACCCAGCTTGGCGTATGAGTCCCAATTGGTTGGTGTATGATTCCTAGTTGGAATCAACAATGATTTTTTTAGGATTACAAGGCTCCATTCCATCTCCAACAAGTTTCCAGGTGCACACTTCTAATTTCATAAGTTTTTGTTACATTCTACTTGCATTTCTAAGTCTTTCTGCATATCATATTGTGTTTTCAAACATCTTGCATTTTCCAAGTTTAAACTTGGTGGTGAACCCATTTCTTTTTTTCATTCATCTCCAAGGATATCTTACTATCATACCTCTCATATCCTTCATTGGGTTGAGGTCTCTAAGATATTCTTGAATGTGAGCATTGTGAAATCATATCCCTCTTCCTTCATTCCCCTTTTGTGTGAATAAGGAAGTTGTGCATTCCATTTCCATTGTCCACATTAATTAAATAAATTGATAATTTCCCTCTCATCCACTTGCCTAGGGAATATTCCAAAGGAATATTCTCCTATTTTCCTCCAAAAAAAAAGGTAATGATTACTCCAATCAAACTTTGAAACAACTTTTTAAAGTTGTTGCAAAGTGTGTTTGTTTGCATGATTGTGAGCCCTTGATCTTTTCTTGATCCATGTGATCTTTGATTCTCATCCACTGATAAGAATCCTTGATCCATGTTTCATCCTCCTTTCATTTGTGATCATTGATAGATCAAATCAATCTCATCCATTGTTTTTTCATTTGATCTCCATTAAATCAATTATTTAATGAATATCATATAACTCCCCTAATTTGCATAATTGAAACTTTATTTTAATTATCAAATTACTAATTCTCCCACTTCCAAGGGAATATTCTAAGGGAATATTCCTCCTTTTCACATTCCTCCAAAAGGGGAATATTCCCATAGAGTATTCATTCCCCTTTTACATAATTAAACTTTGTTTTAATTTCCAAAATATCTATTTCCTCACCCATGAGAATATTACAAAGAATATTGTTTCTCCTCACTCATTTGAAATAGGGAATATTCTTACAAAACTTCATGTGCAGGTTAACTCAAAACTTCATGTGTAAGTTAACTCAAAACTTCTTGTGCAAGTTAACTTGTGATCTCTTGTACAGGTTAAAAGTGTGTCTTTTTGGATGAATGTAAGCCCTTGATTAAATATAAACTTGCATTTTCAACCCTTGATGAGAATCCATGCCTCCAAATTCTTCCATCCTTGACCATTGATTAGCCTTTTTGATCTTAACCCTTCATTTCTCATTTGCTTTCCTATAAATAAAGCACTATTTGGAGAAAAATGGATCCATCCTTTAACATCAAAATTATGTTGTTAAAATCACTCTTACTTGCACTCACATTTAGCATAATTTTAGCTTATTTTAATTGCACCATATTAGCTTAGCTTCCATTAATGTCTTCCATGATAACATAGATGCATACATTTAGCATAATTTGTAATTAGGATTTTAATATTTTGAAGCTTGCATACTTTTAGAATAGCTTTGCATACACCCATCTCAATCATCTTAGCATAGACAATGTTAATTTAGCATTTAAATAATGTTTTATCACATATCTCTCATCATTTTCATTGATTCTCTTCAATAGAATTGATTGAAACAAGCTCATTATCCAAGGGATTATGAAAGGGTCACCATTCCACATCAATTGCACACCACTCCCCCAATAGGATAAGTTTCAATGTCTTATATTAGAGGTTTGTCAAGCTTTCATGATTTAGAATGTTAGTTTTAATGGCTTCTTTGTCTTTTTTTATAGTGAATGATCTTATTGGGATTGATGCTTAGTGGGTTTTAAATATGCCTCAAATTCATATGGATCGGGTGTAGTTAACCTTCACTATGTCATTGGTTACATTTTGGCACTAGAAGGAGGGCTTGAACTAATCAATCTAACAAATTTCTCTTTAGATTTTTGTTTTTCTTGTGTTTGCAAATACGACACTTTTTTAGGATAATTGGGTTTTGCAGGTTGGGCGATAAAAGTTGAAGTGAAGAAGCATTCTCATCTTTAAATCTTATAATTGTAACAATCATTTGACACTTTTGGGGAAATTATAACCCATCTATCATGCTTTTCATTTTATGCTTTAGGACCACACTATTTTTCATTTGGGTTTAAAAAGAATGCTCAAATGGAACTAAAATTCAACCCTCATTTCATCATTTTATTTTGGGCTTAAAATTGAACAAGGCAACTTAACATTTCGTTTGGTGCATAAAATGAATTTATCTTAGCTTTAGGGGTTAAAATTAATGAGTGTTTTCTATGTTTTGATTTACATCTTTGTTATTGAGTGGGTATACAATTCTCTTGCACCACTCATAAATCTTGAGAATCAGAAACATTCCTTAACACTTTGTATAATCACCTACATCTTTCAATTTGGATTAAAAATGAACCCCTTTACTAGTGTAGGGAAAAGGCATGGTGTGTGTTCTCTCCTTGTTTCATGCAAATAGGGATGATCGAACTACAAACATACTTCCTTGATATTGTTTATATTTATAGGGTGTGCCTCTCCACTTCGAAAGGAGGGAATGACCCAAGCGGAAACAAGCTAAATCCAAGCTCTTTCAAGCCGCTATATAAATAATGTGTTTGTGATAAAAGTCATAAATAGTAGGTGTGGATGCATCATACTGACAAGTGTCACCCTTAGTATTCATGTGATACGTTAAAATATCTTCTTAGGAAGAGACTGAGAGGCCTCTTGATTCTCCATAATATTGAGCTAATATTGCCATGTGCATGGCCACCTTGAAAGAAAGCCCTTATTATGAACCAACTATTTAGAAGCCAAAAACCTTTATGTTTGTTGGTGCAGGAACAATCGTTCTAAAACCGCCCCACATTTGTACTATTCAAATTGTTGAAACAAAAAAATTGTTAGGGTCTTTGGATCTTCAGGATTTTGAGATTTGGTGTTCCCGAGAAGTGTGTGTCGTGGAGGGGAGCCAGTGTTGACAAATCTCTAACTATTCACATTTTCTTGGTGTTTGGAGAAATCTAAGTGGGGATTCAACAAGTAGTATCTTCTAAACCTAGGATGGTAAATGCTTGTGAGTTAGTTTAATACTTTACTTGGTTCCAAAATGTTGCAAAAAAAATTCACAATCTTCCTCAAAATTTCAAACCCTTTGGTCTAAGTATGGATACCTTTTGAAATAGCCTTGATATTAATGCTTGTCCTAAGGATTTTTATCCTTAGAGATTTCTAAATATGTTGACTTATATCTCAATCCATACTTCCCAAAGTCAACATAAGCAATTATGGCTTCAACCTCATGATTTTCACAAAATGGACCTTGTAAAATTTATGGTGTTTTTGACATAAACATTTAGTTTGAAAACTTAATCAAGACAAGTGATTTTGGTAAAATATACTCACTTAATCAAGATAAATTGAAAAAATTGAAGCCCACATGACCATTTAGCATCTGATCGCTCTGATTGAACAACCCGACCTTACACCCTCTACCATACAAGGAAAACATTACAAAACATTGAGTCCAAAATCATTGAGATTTATTCTCCAAAATAATTGAGTTTCACTTTACCAAAATCATTCGGTTCTATTTCCAAAATCATTGAGTCCTTAGGGTTTGATCACTTTAGAGGTATATCATATTTTTCACTACCTTGGTCATGCAAAACAAAGGTTCACTCTAAGTCAACATTGGGTCAAACATTTCATCCACCCCTTCATCAAAACTCATCTTTCAATTTACCAAACTTTGTAAAAACTTTGAACACACCAACACTTTGGACTTGGACATCTATCAATCAAACCAACCCCTAACTCAGCTACTTTTGTATGCGAAATGAATCATTTTCCATACATTTAGTTGAGTTATTTATCATCTTTGGACAAGTTTATCTTGAAGGTCACAAGTCTACCCTAAAGATTCTCAAGTTCATAAACATCCTTTATCCAAACATCAAACATAAAACTTTTAAGTCAAAAGTGTTGTCCTAAAACATTTGCAAAGATCACTTACCCTATATCATTCACCTTTTCATTTCCCATTAACACCATTGCTCCAAAACAACTTATAATGTCCCTTCTACCTAAATTTGAGTCAACTAGAGAGTTCAAACATTACAAATCTCAACACAACTCTCCCATAGGTAACCCAAAATTTATGGTAACAACAAGATCACAACACAAGAGAATCATGGAGAAAACCAAAGTCACATTTACCATAAGTGATCCCAATCCTCAAGAAGTTAATCCAAGAATTCAAGTTACCCCATCACAACAACCCTCGTCTCCATTAGGGTTCTATGAGACAAAAGATATCATGAACAATCCATTTAGAATTACTAAGGAATAAATCATGGAGCATCAATACTTAGAAAACATGGCTCCAATTTCCCCATCTTTTGTTACACAATCATTGACACAAGGCTTGAATTCATCTACAATTCAACCAACTCCATCCCTTGTGCCAAGTCAACCCTTAACATCTAGTCTTGCATCTAGGCTAGGAACCAACCTTGGTCTCACTTCATGTCTAGGAATAAACACAACTATGGGTATTCACAACATGACCATTCCATTAACTTCCAACCTTCCCCAAAACACAAGTTGGATACCAACATTTGGAAAACCACTTACATTCCATGACTCCACAACAACCTCAAAATTTCAAGTGTAACCATCTTCATCCATCATCACAAATACTCCAAGTATTCCTAATGATACGCAAGGTAATGTGAACCAAGTGCCTCAAGTAGGACAACAAGGGCAAGTTAACACTCTCACGCAAAATCAAACCTTGACAAGTAGTTCCAACAACGCCATTGACACATCAAAACAATTGGTTACCAAGCTACTCAAGTCAATGCACCATCCACATCAAACCCATCTATCATCGACCCAAATCAAAACAACACCTTGGTTACGATCCCATCAACCAAGGTAATACCTTGATCCCACCTCAAATACAACAAGGGAACCCCCTACCCTTCATTTAAGGGAACCCTTTTAATCAGTTACAAGGTCTTAATGTGTCATTACCATTGCAATATCAAATGGCACCAACATCATCTTTTCCCTTGGTCCCCCATGTCATGCAAAATAAAATGGAACCTCAATCTTACATTCCTCCATCCAAATTGAAACTATCTTGCAAGGGATGTTAAACCAAGCAAACCCCCAACCTCTCATCAAATATCTACAACCCACACAAAACATCAACACCCAAAACCTATCGCAGATAAATGAGTTTGATGTGGATGGTGGATTCACTTGGGTAGCTTGGGTAACCACTTGTTTCGATGTGTCAATGAGGTTGTTGGAACTACTTGTAAAGGGTTGACTTTTCGTGAGGGTGTTAACATTCGCTTGTTTTCCTACTTGAGGCACTTAGTCCATATTACCTTGTGTAACATTGATGAGGGCCACACCGCCCAAAACCCACAGAAATCACAACAACAAATAACAACACAGAAGATGCGAGACAGAAAAATGATTCACTTTCAATTATTTTTAGAAAATGAAATTACAGATTCAAAGCTTACATGCTACAACCTCATGGGATTGATTCATTATAGCAAAATCAACTCTGAAAAGAAAAACTACTATTCGGAGCCACAATCTGCACTATCAAGGCCACCTTCTACAACCCCCACTTAACCCTTTTTATTTTCCCCAATAACTGCCCTAGAATGTTCTAGAAAGATCAAATTTATCCTTTTATTTTAGCGCCAAAAGTCTCGCCGAATGATTTCTGGCTTAGGAAGAATTTTTTTATGAAATTCACTTTTTAGAGGACCAACTTTTTGGGGCCATAACTTTTGATCCAGGCGTCCAATTCACTATTATTTCATATTGTCAAAAAGCTCTTGACGAGCTCTACAACACACAAGCCAATCGTAGGTTTGTTCAACCACTTTTTGAGCTGTTTTGGGGCCTCTAAATTTTTATATCTAAATTTGAAGCCACATTGGAGAAATTTCTTGGGATGGAAACTTTAATTTCTCAAAAACCGTGCAAGGTATTGAGGTGATTCTTTCACGACCAAATATTTTTTTCAGCTTTGCTCCTTGGGGTAAAATTTCACGTCCATACGAGCCCGTTTTGGTTGACTTACTAAAAATAGTAAGTGCTCATTTTTCGCTATTTCTGACACCTACTAGTCTTAAACCCCTTAAGTGCCACCATTGGACTCAAAACAACTAAACAAAATAAAGAAAACTTTTTTTTTTGGGTGATGCAAGATTTCCCTACACCGTTGGATGGTCCTACATCAAACATTAGGCATAATTGGGGTATTTGTCATGATGGATGAAGATGGTTGTGCTCGAAATGTTTAGGTTATTGTGGCGTCATGGAATGTAAGTGGTTTGCCAAATGTTGGTGTCCAACTTGTGTTTTGGGGAAGTTTGGTGTTTAATGGAATGGTCATGTTGTGAATACCCACAGTTGTGTTTGTTCCTAGACATGAAGTGAGACCAAGGTTGGTTCCTAGCCTAGTTGCAAGACTAGATGTTAAGGGTTGACTTGGAACAAGGGATGGAGTTGGCTGAATCATAGATGGAGTTAAGCCTCATTTCAATGAATGTGTAACAAAAGATGCAGAAATTGGAGCCACATTTTCTAAGGCTTGATGTTCCATGATTTCTTCCCTAGTAAGTCCAAATGGATTTTTTGTGACATCTTCTATCTCATACAACCCTGATGGAGATGAAGGTTGTTGTGATGGGGTAACTTGACTTCTTGGATCAAATTCTTGAGGATTTGGATCACTGATGGTAGATGACACTTTGGTTTTCTCCATGATTCTCTTGTGTTGTGATCTTGTTGTTATCATAAATTTTGGGTCACCTATGGGAGAGTTGTGTTGAGATTTGTAATGTTTGAACTCTCTAGTTGACTCAAATTTAGGTAGAAGGGATGTTATAAGTCATTTTGGAGCAATGGTGATAATGGGAGATGAAAAGATGAATGATATGGGGGAAGTGATATTTGCAAACATTGTGAGACAACACTTTTGACTTAAGAGTTTTATGTTTGATGTTTGGATAAATGATGTTTATGAACTTGAGAATCTTTAGGGTAGAATTGTGACCTTCAAGATAAACTAGTCCAAAGATGATAACTAACTCAACCAAATGCATGGAAAAGGATTCATTTCACATACAAAAGTGGCTAAGTTAAGGGTTAGTTTGATTGATAGATGTCCAAGTCCAAGTTGGTGAGTTCAATTTTTTTTGCAAAGTTTGGTGAAGTGAAGGATGAGTTTTGATGAAGGGGTGGATGAAATGTTTGACCCAATGTTGACCTAGAGTGAACCTTTTTTTAACAAGACCAAGGTAGTGAGAGACATGCTACCTCTAAAGTGATCAAACCCTAAGGACTCAATGATTTTGGAAATAGGACCCAATGATTTTGGTAAAGTGAAACTCAATGATTTTGGACTCAATGTTTTTCAATGTTATCCTTGTATGGTAGTGGGTGTAAGGTCAGGTTGTTCAATTGGAGTGATTGGACGCCAAATGGACAATTTATCTTGCTTAAGTTAGTTTCTTTTTACCACAAACACTTGTCTTGATTAAGTTTTCAAACTAAATGTTTATGTCAAAAACACCATAAATTTCACAAGGTCCATTTTGTGAAAATCATGAGGTTGAAGCCATAATTTCCTATGTTAACTTTGGGAAATATGGATTGAGATATAAGTCAAGATATTTAGAAATCTCTAAGGATAGAAATCCTTAGGACAAGCATTAATATCAAGGCTATTTCAAAAAGGAATCCATATTTAGACCAAATGGATTAAAATTTTGAGGAAGATTGTGAATTTTTGTTTGTAACGTTTTGGAACCAAGAAAAGTATTAAACTAAATGACAAGCATTCACCATCCTAGGTTCAAAAGATACCACTTGTTGAATCCTCACTTGTATTTCTCCAAACACAAAGACAATGCAAACAACTAGAGATTTGGCGACACTAGCTCCCTTCCATGGCACACACTTCTCGGGACCACCAAATCTCAAATCCTGAAGATCGTAAGATCCTAAAGATTTTTCTATTTCGAAAATTGAATAGTAAAATATGGGGTTGCCAAAATGTGGCCAATTTTATAGTATAGGTTAACTACACCCGATCCATACAAATTTGAGGCATATTTAACCTAGTAAGCATCAATCCCAATAAGATCATTCACTGTAAACAAAGACAAAGAAGCCATTAAAACTAGCATTGTAAATAATGAAAGCTTGAAAAACCTCTAATCTAAGACATTGAAACTTATCCTATTGAGGGAGTGGTGTCACATTGACATGGAATGGCAACCCTTTCCCAATCCCTTGGATAATGAGCTTGTTTCAATCGATTCTATTGAAGAGAATCGATGAAACCGATGAGAGTCTATATGTGATAAAACATGATTTAAATTCTAAATTAACATGATATATGCTAAGATGATTGATATGGGGTGTATGAAAATCTACTCTAAATGTATGCAAGCTTCAAAAGATTAAAATCCTAATTGACAAATAAGCTAAAATATATGCATCTATGTTATCATGGAAGCCATTAATGGAAGCTAAGATAATATGGTGAAATTAAAATAAGCTAAAATTATGCTAAATGTGAGTGTAAATAAGAGTGATTTTAACAGCATAAGTTTGATGTTAAAAGATGGATCCATTTGTCTCCAAATAATGCTTTATTTATACAAGAGCAAATGAGAAATGGAGGGTTAAGATCAAAAAGGCTAATCAATGGTCAAGGATGGAAGAAGTTGGAGGCATGGATCATGGATTCTCATCAAGGTTTAAAAATGCAAGTTGATATTTAATCAAGGGCTTACTATAGACACTGAAAAATGTCCTATGTCTATGAGCGTCATTTTTCTTGGTCGTCGTCCTTCGATAATTGAATAATTTTAATTATTCAAATTTCTTCAATCATATTCCTCTATTAATTAAATAATTTTTAATTAATTCACCTTCTCATTTCTATCCTGATCAATTAAAATTATTTAATTGTGTCACTAATATATCCCCTTCTATAATCAAATAAATCATCATTTATTTAATTATTTCTCTCGTCAAATAATAATTTATTATTCGACCTTTATTCTTCCATGATTAAATAATTGTTGAAATTATTTAATTCCTCTCTAATTTCCATTTTCCCCCATTTTTGAATAAATAATTTAAATAAATTATTTATGCACCTCCTCCAGTCAAAGATGCCCTATCATTAATCACTGTCATTACCTTCATTGTTGTCATATTTGTCAAGCATCATAGCCGTCGATGTCATACCTGTCATGATTCCTCTAAGAATGGCATATTCTTGGTGCATCAATTCTAGACCATTGATCTTGGCATCTTTTTGAGACTCAATCTCAACCATCCATTTTGTAACCTCCCTCTCATGCATCCTCATCCATTGATCTTGGAATCCTTCTAGAGGATTAATCTCAGTCGTCCATTCGAAAGGTTGTCTATAAAAGAAAACTTCCTCCTTCATTTTCAACTTAACAACTAATTATCTCCAGCTTTCTACTTACTATTTTGCAAGTATTTGCACATGTGAAGCAACAAATCTGAGTGAAAATATTGCAAAAAGGAGAAATAGGAGAGCAAGGGAAGTGATTCAAGATTCAAGCATGTGAAGTACTCTTATTTCATGTTCTTATTTTCTCATGCTTTCTTTGTTTTCTCTTGTTTAGGTGTGGTTAATGGTCTAGAGGTGTTAGTTGTCACTATTCTAGGCTAGAAACTAAGAAACCCCATGTTACATTGGTGAACCCGACGCGGACATCATTTTTTGCAAATTTTTTGTAGGATTTTACTTGTTTTTGTATATTTTAGGTACAGAACGACACAACTGTTAAGCGCAGTGATGCATTTGCCGAGAAGCGACACATCTATCAAACGCAGTGACACACTTGTCTAGAAATAACGCATCTACAAGAGGCATCCATGGGTGGGAGAATTTATATTTGAATACATGACACATTCGCCATTGTGTGACGCCATGCAGTGACGCAACTGAAGAAAGAAGTGATGCATTTCTCTACTAGATAAAAAATTTCAGTTTTAGTCTCTTTTTCATCTTTCTTTTGGTTTCTACGAGTAGAATAGAATTTTTGGGTTCTAATCTTCTATTTTCAGCGTGTGGCTTTAGGTTGGGACTCCCAAAATTGCTTCTTGGAGCAACAATTTTTTTTTTATTCCTTTAGTTTTTTTAGCTCTATTTGAGTTCTAGTTAGTTTAATCTCTTTGCTTTCATTTTTAGTTTAGTTATTAGATTCTCGTTTTGGTTTGGTGCTAACCCCTTTTTGGTGCTAACTTGGAGTTTGTGTAGCTTTTTCGTTGGCCCAAGATCTTTCTTTTGAGACTACTAACAAGTGGTTTTGTAGGTTCAAATGTCCAAGAATTATTTTTTGAAACCACTTTGCTTATTTTAGATTATAAAACATTTCATTTGGTGCTTAAAATGAACAATTGTCTTTCTCACATAGATTTAATTAGAGGGTAAAAGAATACCATGTCTTAGTGTTTGAGGGTGGTAGGTATTATGCTCTCACCTTGTGAAAACTCGGTGATTAGAAAGCCAGAACCATCTGATTTTGTGTTCACCCATTAGAGGGCTTTCCTTAGTGGGAAAAAGTACTCACCCTAATGGAACAACCCAAGTGGTAACAGGATAAAGCCAAGTCCTTCTGAACCACTATATAAATTTGTGATTGCAAGGAAAGTTTGCAATCAATGGGAAGTAGAAATGATAGCCCTTCCCCAGTATCTTTATAATATGAAAATCCATTATTCTAAGGGTTGGGAGGCCTCCTGAGGGAGTTTATCAAAGTACCTCCTAAACCAGATGCCCTTACTAGACACCTCTTTTTTGTAGTGTCCAAAATCCCTCTATTTGTTGGTGTAGGAGGTCAGACCTTTGAAGTCATCCCACATTCTTACGATTCACTGTAGAGATAGAAAATTTTAGGAGGTCATGACCCAAGAATTTGGAACTTGGTATGCCCGTAGAAGTGAGTGTCGTGGAGGGGAGCCGGTGCTACCAAGTTCCTAGGCTATCCGCTTTGAATAAGTGTGGTTGGAGAAATCTGAGTGGGAATTCAATAATTATTGTCATTTCCAACCTTAGGATTGTGCTTCTCTTCTTTAAAAATCAAACATTTTCACATCAAACCAATCCTAAACAAATTGCTTGATATTGTTTGTTGTGTTTTCCAGTCATATCTCATTAGAAACAGTCAAAAATTTGGATCAAAACCATTAAAAAATATCAAAACTGTTGAAAACACCATTTTGGAACCACAACTATCAGACACAGACCCACAACTATTACTATGAGCCGCAACTATCATCTAAAAGACTACAACTATCTGCGTGAACCGCAATTTCCAAAAACAAAGTTGCATCTGACAACACGAGTCGCAACTGTGAAACGTATCTGATAAAAATTAAGCCAAAATTGTCTGCTAAACAAAACTTCCTAAAATTTGTGTCCAAAATCTTATCAAAACTAGTTTACAATGACCTATTTTTGATAAATCGAAGACCTGCAAGTTTTTCCAGGTCATTTTAGCATCCCCATGAGGAAAATATTGCATTATAGGTTGCATTTCTTCATCCCTTGCATTGCACAAATTAGACTTTGTTCCTTAGGTTGCATCTAAACCTTCAGATTTTGAACATAGGTAGACCTTTGAGCTTTTGAAAATTCTTGGCTACTTATTCTATTTTTCATTGACCATTTTCCTTGTCTTTTGTCTTGTCATTGTCACTTTGTCAAGTTGAGTCTTAGTCTTGTGTCTTGGTCTTGGTTGTCCTCTTATGGTCAATGACATTTGGAATTTGTTGCCTTGGGTTCACATTAGCTTGAGTGCCACCCTTTGTTTAAAATTTTAGGATTCCTTTGCATTACATTACCCTCATTTAGACTCACTCTCCTTAGATTGCACTTTACACCTTTAATCCAAAAATACAAAAAAATAGCTCACTTTACTTTAGTATCATATTAATCCTTCATTATCCTTGCATTTTCATACCCCAAAAATACAAAAAATACAAAATCATAGATTAATCTCATTTAACCTTAGTTACATTACCATCTTGATCTTGAATCAGCATCATTTAGTCACCTTATCACTCACTTTGACCATCAATCAATCTTTGAGTGTCCTTGCATTATCATCCTTGCATTTCCATCCTTGAATTAGCATCCTTGCACTTCCATATCCCAAAATCTAAAAAAAAAATCAAAAAACATAGTTTAGTTCATCACCATCTTGCATTATCCCCCAACTTGCAAAAGTCTCACATGGTTGAAATGAGGTCACAAGCCAAATGAAAGGACATGGATTTCCTAAGCGACCCTTTTCCTGACAATGTCATAGATTCAAATCAATCTACACCTCGCAACAACACATCACAAAGAGAAGAAAGTGACCATTGGGAAGACCTAAACCTTGAACAATTCAACAAGAGATTGACCTCTCAAGAGATTGAAAGGGCTTATCAAGATCCTAGAGTTTTGAGTATAGTTGACCAACTTTTTGGTGCCAATACAAATAATTTTTTCTATGCCTTAGCCAGAAAGGGTGCCAAGTTACCTCAAGGTTCTGACATATCAACCATCATAGAACAATAAAATAAAAATCCATTTCGCATGCCCTCATCATAAAAAATGAAAAACATACCCCTTGGGACAACTTCACACATGACTACTACCACTACAACACACATTCCAAACATCCCAACTCATACCACTACACAAGGTCAAACTTTCACATTTGGTAGTTCCTCAAACACCATGGGTAAAAATTTCATGAATCCTCTCTTTCAAAACACAAATCAAGGTTCCACATCACAAGGCCCTACACCTTTGATCCAAAACCTAAACCAAGGTCACACACCCTTGATCCAAAATGCAAACCAAAGTTCTATACCTGCATCCCAAAACACAAACCAAGGGCCCTCATTCCAATTCCAAAGTGCACCTTCATTAAATCAACCACCACCAAATAACCCTAGAAAGGTGTGCATTATCTCATGAAGGGCCCTAAATCAAAACCACAATCAAGGGTCTACTACCAACCAAGGGTCTATTCCATCACTTCAAAATACAAACCAAGGACCCCTCCTATCATTCCAAAACTCCACTCAAGGGTCATTACCATCACTTCAAAATGTCAACCAAGGGAGCATTCCTTCACACCAAAACATCAATCAAGGGCCTACACTTTCATATCAAAACATAAATCAAGGTCACATACCCTCACTCACAAACCAAGGATTTAATTTCCAAAACCGAAACATGTATCAAGGGTCCATACCACAATTCCAAAGTACCATACCAAATACAAACCTCACCTTTGGAACAAATCCAAACACCAACTTCATTCCAAATAAAAACAACCCACACCCATATGACAATCAAGGTCTCATATCACAAAACAATAATCTAAATCCAAATCCAACACATGACCCTAATGACAACACTATGACATCTCATCAAAACAATGTGACATCATCCTTTGCAGACTATTTGATCCAACATATGCAAAACCTTGAACAATGAATGACCAACATGCAATTGGGAACCAACAAGAAGACATACTTTGTGGATGAGTTGTTCCCTTTTCCATTTGATCAAAATCTATACATGCCACCCTTTCCCCCACACTTCACAACACCACCTTTGCCTAAATATAAGGGGACAAGGGATCCAGTAGAACACATCCATGAATTCAACACATCATGTATGGAAGTTTCCTATGACCCCACCTATTTGATGAGGATATTCCCATGAAGTCTCACAAGGGCAGCCTTAGATTGGTTCTCACACCTTCCACAAGGAATCAGAACATGGGACGAACTAGTCGACAAATTCATCAATCATTTTTCCTTAAACATTAAAAACTATTTCACCCTTGCAACATTGAGCAAAACCAAACAAGAAGAATGGGAATCACTTACCTCGTTCTACCAGAGATGGCGAGGCTTGGTTAGCAAGTTCCCTTGTCACATTCCTGAAAAACAACTTGTCACCATGTTTGTATAAAACCTTAACGAAGAGTTCATGAGTCAAATTCAAATCCAATGTTGCACAACCTTTGAATAAATTCTTGAAAAGGGTGTCCTTATTGAAAAATACCTTATTACAAGAGGACTGGTCAAAATAAACAAATACAATCTGAAACCCAACAATGACAAAATCAAATACTAGTCCTGAAACAAAAATGTCACAAGTGATGGAGTTGTTGATGCCAAGCTAATAACCAAAGGACCAATCATTCAACTTAAAGGCTCTTCTTCAGCAAACACATCCAGTACACCAAATACCCAAAAACAAAGTCAAAACCAAACACTAAATGTTGTCCAAAACAACCAACAAAGAAGAGGTCCTCCCCGTGTCAAGAGAACATACACCCCCTTGGGTGAACCTATCGAATCAGTCATCAAATGGATTTTGCAATCTAATGTTATCACACTTCCAGACACCAAAAATTATGAACCTTCCTTGATCAAACCTGATTGGTGAAAAGACGATGAATACTGTGAATACCACCATACAAAAGGACACAAAAAATCTAGATGTTGGACACTCAAGAACATTATTCAAGACCTTATTGATGATCAAACCATTTTAGATGATAATTCACAAGGAAAAACCAATGTTGATCACACAATATTCAAGACCCCTTTGCAAGATCATGATAAAGGAAAAGCCTCCAGTTTAGGGAATAATAATTCCAATTATGCAGCTGCCAAAAATGATTACAACACCATCATCCTTAATGTGACACCCTTTGATGATCACATTGCCACTATCACCATAAATAAGCAAAAAATAGATTGTGGTGTTGCCACCTGCAGAACCAAGATAACTATTCCAGGTGCATCCGCAAATGCTCAACCAAAGGGACAATATAACCTCCTAGAGTAGCTAGGAAAGACTCATACAAATTTCTATCTTGGAACTTCTTTGCATTTCACCATAGTACAGAGCAATCCTAGATAAATCCTTGCAAGAAGCCTCCATACCTGCAAACTTAGATTTCAATGAATTTCAGGCCATGGTTGGATACCTAGCTATGCCACACCATGTCACCTTCTTCGAACAAGACTTTTTCGTACCAAAATTTGATGATAATAGTCCTCTACACCTAGAAGTATGCGCTAATACACACAAGATCATATGAGTCCTAGTAGATGGTGGAGAAAGCCTCAATATTTGCTCACTAAAATTAGTGAAAGCATTGGGATACTCTGAGAATTGCATTGATCAAACCAAGAAAATTGTAATCAAAGCTTATGACGATGTTGAATGATCTTCCGAAGGCATAATTTCACTCCCAGTGAGAGTTGGCCCAGCAACATAGGATACCCCATTTCATGTCTTGGATCTAGAATTAAATTACAATCTCCTCCTTCGCCTCCCATGGATTCATGCCATGAGGGATATTTTGTCCATTTACCATCAATGCCTCAAATTTCCACATAATGACACTAAAATCACTATTCCAGGTGGCCCTGATCCTTTCCAATATTGTTCCAACCTCAAAGGAACTATTGAGAATCAAGTTCCCATTAATCGAGAGGCCTCATCTTCCATTTCATCCACCACTCCATCTTACTACATTGATCCATCTGTACTTTTCAAATCATCCAACTCATTCATTACACATTCCATGCCTAAAATCCAAATCCAAGACAAAGGTTGTAGAGAATATGATATGAAGAGCCTCTTTTTCATTAGCAAGTTACCCAAGTCACCAAAGTCATATGGAAAACCACATCCTATGCAGCCCAAAGTTGTTATCCTCAATCCCCCTACCACCTTCACTAAATGGGGGGAACTTGCTAAAGAGTCTCTAGATGACCACATTCTTACATGGTTGTACAAAGAAAAGGAAGACATTAAAACAAAGAAATTGTTGATTGAACAATATCCAAAAGAGTTCCAAATAATGAAACAACATGGATATGATGGACACAGTGGCCTTGGTCTAAATAAGTAGGGAATGTTGGAACCTCTACAACCTACTAAGTTAATAATTCATCAAGGGCTAGGGTTTGTTCTGGTAAAGCTGACTATCTAAGGTATCGGGTCACCCTCGAGTGAGGTTGTTGGTGCTTCAGATGAGAGCAAGACACATGAAGACCCTTGGATTATGACGTCGATTCCAATGAATATGAATGGGATTCCCTATCCTCCACCACTTTCATGGACCTTGACAAACTATTTGGGGAATTTGACCAAATTCTCACCCTTGATTCTTCACAAAACCTATCAAGTACCCATCTGAAAATGTCTTTGACTGAGGAAGAATGGCTCCAACACTATTTCTGGAAATCCATTGATCTAGCCTCCTAGGAGCATGATGACTCCAGTTCCATCTTTACCCTATCTACCTACACAATGACCCTTGACAATACCGATGATGGCTTACCTCTTGTCTACCCTCAACTTATAGATTGGGACCAACAAGGACCACCAAGTTTAGACACTTTCGAGAATGACCAAGCTATTACTGAGTTCATGAGAATTCATGATGGAATACCAAATGGAGATCATAAAGTTGGATTTTCCATATAACTCAATTATGTCGCATACTTTGGTGAGGTCGTCCTATCCTCTAGTCACAAAAGTGAAAATGAAAAAATCAAAAATAAAAATAATAAGTCTTCAGGTGAAAACAGAAAGGCACCTGTTGACCGTGAAAAAGTAAAAATAAAGGACGTATCCAAAGGTGAAAACCTCTCAAAGGCACCTGAGGATGGAGGATAGGACTGTCTCCCAATAGACCGAGAGAGATCACCATTTCTCATAGAAGAAACAGAAGAATTCAACATTGGAACATCAAATAACTCTAGAATAATACAGTTAGCAACATCCTTGACCACTGAGGAAAAGCCTGAGCTTGTAGCATTCTTCTCAGAAAGACAAGTTAATTTCACATGGTCATATGCCAATATGCCTGGATTGGATCCCAAATTGGTTCTACATCACTTACCATTGCTACCAAATTCTAAGCAATTCAAACAAAAGTTAAGAAAAATACACCCCCAAATTGCACTCCTTGTCAAGGTAGAACTCAAGCTCTTGGATGTTGGATTCATTTTCCCAATTGATTATGCAGAATGGATATCAAATCTAGTTTTGTCACAAAATTGAATGGTCAGATCTGATTTTGCATGGATTTTCGAGACCTCAATAAAGCTTGTCCCAAAGATGACTTTCCTCTGTCAAACATTGACATCATAGTAGATCTAACTATTGGACATGAAATGCTATCACTAATGGATGGAATCGCAGGTTACAATTAGATTAGAATTGCCACTGAAGATCAACCAAAAATAGCTTTCACATGCACTTGGGGAACTTTCTATTGGAATGTCATGCCATTTGGACTGAAAAATGTTGGAGCCACCAATCAGAGAGCCATGACCACAATTTTTCATGACTATATTCATGTCCTTATGGAATATTGTGTGGATGACCTCCTCTCTAAATCCCTAGAATGAAGGGAAACTTGGCAGTATTGGATAAAATTTTCACCTGACTTGAAAAATATCAACTCAGACTAAATCCAAAGAAATGTGTTTTCGGGGTCCAATCAGGCAAACTCCTAGGATATATAGTCTCTCACAGAGGAATAGAAGTTGATCCCGCCAAAGTAAAAGCTATCCTAGACATGTCACTACCAACCAATATCAATAAACTAAGGACATTACAAGGATGATTACAATCAATCCATAGGTTCATTGCTTAGCTAGCATATAGGACCCATCCATTCCAACATTTGTTAAGAAATGGCATTCCCTTCAATTGGACTAACAAGTGTCAAGAAGCATTTGACCAAATCAAGAAGTATCTATTAACTCGACTATTCCTTATGCCACCAATTGATGGAAGATATTTGATACTATATGTGATAGCTACTACGTTAGCACTGGGGGAACTTTTAGCACAAAATGATAATAATGGCAAAGAAAGGGAAATATACTATATCAGTTGCACTTTAGTTGAGTATGAGCTAAACTATAACCCTATAGAGTGAGCATGTCTAGTAGTGATAGTCATAGCACAAAAATTGAGACACTATATGCTAAATCACAAAACAAAGTTGATTGCCAAAATTGATCCTTTGAAATATCTTCTCAACAAAGCATCATTGATAGGAAAGCTAGCTAAATGGGTTATGATCTTGAGTGAATATGACATTGAGTATGTTGACCACAAAGAAATAAAGGGACAAGTAATAGCCGACTAACTCATAGATGCACCATTAAAAGAAAACCATCCTTTGATAGTTGATTTCCCAAATGAATCGATCCTTGTCATAGATACACCAACAACATGGAAGCTATACTTTGATGGATCTTATACAAGTCATGGATTAGGAGTCGGTATCTTATTTATCACACCTCAAGGAGAGTCCATTCCTAAGTCATTTCAAATAGCATTTTCGTGCACAAACAACATGGTTGAGTATGAAGCATTATTAAGAAGACTCTGAATAGCAATAAATTGGAAAATCAAGGACCTTCAAGTCTACGGTGACTCTCAATTAGTGATTAAACAAGTTAATGACGACTATGACACCAAGGATGAGAAATTGATGCCCTACAAGTACATGGTAAACAACTTCAAATTATACTTTGATAATATTTCTTTTGAACATATACCAAGAATCCAAAACAAAGTAGCTGACGCAATGGCTACAATTGGATCTCTCTTGAACATTCCCAATAATGCCTCACAATATGAGTTCTTGGTGGAACAATTGTTGATCCCTGAATTCGATGTCCCCAAAACCGAACTTGTGTGTGAACTTGTTGGTCTTGAATCTCCATGGTATAAAGATATCTATGCCTATTTGCATGACCAAAGTATCCCTCTTGAATTTTCCCCTAACCAATGAAAGACCTTCATCTAGAAAGCATCCAAATACGCCATCATTAGAGATACCATTTACCATCATAGCCTATATAGCACCCTCCTTCGGTGTCTCGACTCAAATGAAGTACAAACAACCTTACAAGAGGTACACCAGGGTATATGTGGAGCTCACTTTTCTGGTCCAACCTAAGCTAAAAAGCTCATGAGAACAAGATATTATTGGCCTACGATGGAATGTGATGCTTATCACTTTGTGAAGAAATGTCACCAATGTTAGATTCATGGAAATCTTATACATGCACCAGCTTAGGAATTTCATCCACTTACTTTGCCTTGGCCATTTTCTCAATGGGGACTCAACCTCATAGGAAAGATCCATCCCACCTCTTCTAATGGGCATAGGTTTATCCTTGTCGCTACTGAGTATTTCACAAAATGGATTGAAACCATCCCATTGACTTATATCACTAGAAAGAAAATAGCTAAGTTCATCTTGAATTATATCATTTTCCACTATGGTATTCCACAGTCCATCGTCATTGATAATGGTCACCCTTTCAAAAACTAGTATTTCCATGAGCTTTGTGACAAATTCCATATACAACATCATTTTTCCACTACATATTACCCTCAAGGCAATGGCCAAGCTGAGGCGTCTAATAAGACTATCATAAAAATCCTAAAGAAGTCTGCCAATGATGTTGGTCGTGACTAGAACCTACAACTCAACCCTGTTTTATGGGCTTATCATACCAGTGTTCGCACTCCTATAGGATCCACCCCATACTCTCTTGTCTATGGATCTAAGGCAATACTTCCTATAGAGGTCGAGTTACCCTCTTTGTGATTCTTTATGCAAGGCTTGATTGATCAAGAAGAATATCGTGTATCCTATCTACATGAGCTAGAGTTACTAGATGAAAAGAGACAGAATGCTTTGACACATCTACAAGCATACCAAAATTTCCTTCGACATGAGTAAAATAAAAAGGTTTGACCCAAAAGCTTTGACATTGGTGACTTAGTCTTGAAAGAAAATCCAAAGAATCAAGCAGAACAAGAAAAGCCTGGAAAGTTTGAACCTAATTGGTTGGGCCCCTATATTATCACAACATCATATGGATCAGGTGCTTATCATATTTCTACTCCTGAAGGAGAACCATTTTTTGAACCTATAAACAACATGCACCTCCACAAGTATTACACTTGATTCTCAGAGTATCCCCTTAAAAAGTTGAAAATACAAAAAAAAAAAATTGGTCACCCTGATAAAAACCTGGAAAACAGGCATCTTGGTGACAACAAAAAAATCAAAAAAATCAAAAAAATAGTAAAGAGAAATAATTTGTCCAAAAGTGAAAACAACTTTGATGCTGCTTTGGATAAGTACCATGGTGAAAACCTGGAAAACAAGCACCATGTGTAGTCAATCCTTGCTCCTTCGTCTACTGTCACTCCACTTGGTCTTTCATCCTTTTTCTCATCCATTTGCACATATCATTCACCCATAATAAATTGTGTCATCCTTCCATGGCCTGGAAACCACCGACATTTGGGCATCCTGATCATCCTTCACATTCGCCTGTTGCTTCCCCTCGTACACAATAAATTGGTCCTACACCTGACTAGGGGCAATTCCTTGACCTACGTCTTCATCATAAATAATATCAGCATCAAAAAAACTTCAAAAATCCAAAAAAAAATAAAACTTCAAAAATCCAAAAAAAAAATAAAACTTCAAAATCAAAAAAATCATAAAACATCAAAATCCAAAAAAAGAAAACATCAAAATCAAAAAATCAAAACTTCAAAATTCAAAAATCAAAACATCAAAATCAAAACAATCAAAAAATAAAATCAAAAAATAAAACATCAAAATCAAAAATCAAAATACACCAAAATACAAAAATCAAAAAAAAAAAAAAAAAAATCAAAAAGAAAACAAAAAAAATCAAAAAAAAAAAAAAAAAAATCAAAAAATCAAAAACTTCAAAAAAAAAAATCAAAATCAAAAAAAAATCAAAAATCAAAATCAAAAAAAGAAAACATCAAAATCAAAAAATAGAAAACAAAATCTAAAAATTAAAAACTTCAAAAATCCAAAAAAATAAAAAAACTTCAAAATTTAAAAATATCAGAAAACTTCAAAAATCCAAAAAAATCACAAAACCATCAAAAATCCCAAAAACAGAGTTTGAGTTTGAGTCAATTTGTTTTAGTAGGGTCAAACTACGTTGCCTCAATGTGTTTGCTACGTAGGCAAGGCTCATCTTAAATGAGCCCCCAAGGCATTAGGTCATTCCTTTTAGGTTGTCCAAATAAAATCATGACTCAGTCTTTTGTCAAATAAGACAAAGTCAAGTCATGTCGAACTATGAGGTCTTTGCACCTTGCTACGTAGGCAAGGCCATTTGTCGATGAGCCCCTGAGGCCCCCTAGGCCAAGTCCCGTAGGGTTTGTTGGGTCTAGTCATGTCCTTGGCCCAAAAATAATCATCATTCAAACCAAATCATGACAACAAATGAACATAACCAACAAAACCATTCAATCAATTGATTATCCTATCATCAATCAATCAACCTGGTCATTCAGCTAGAATGGGGCATTACGTCATTTGTCTCATTTGGTCCTATCTTTTGTCTTTTATCAGGATGTGTCCTTCCTGAGATTAAACTTTGTCAATTTGGTCATTCACCTTAAGCAAGATATGTCTTTCTTGCAGTTAGGTGTCTTGTCAACACTTATCATTTGTTCAAATTTATCAGATGTGTCCCTTGCCCCAAAATAGGATTTTTCCTTCCTGTAGTTAGGCATCATCACATCGCTTGGTCATATTCATCAATCTTTGTCAAACAAATAATCAATCTTTGTCACAATCAATCTTGTCAAACCTGGTCAATCAATCTTTTCTTAATCAGGATGTGCCCTTCTTGAAACTAGGTACAATCAATCAAATCAATTTGCCAACTTTTGTCAACTTATCAATCAATCTTTGTCAACCTATCAATCCAATCAATTTTTCATCTTTATCAATCAACTTTTTCAAATCAATCAATCTTATTAGTTTGGTCAATCAATCTTTCCTTCATCAGGATGTGTCCTTCTTGAGGTTAGTGTGGTCAATCAAATCACTTTATTAATCCTTGTCAGCCTATCAATCAACTCGGTCATCTTGGTCAACTTAATCAATCAATCATACAATCTTATCATTATCACTAGCAAGAACTATCTTGGAAAACACTTTATTGGTCTAGACTTGTCTTATCTTCTTGATTGTTTTTGGATCATGTTACTAGTCTCCTTGAGGATGTCCTATTAATGGATTTAGAGGGACGATAATGGACCATGGCCTCTTTTCTTTGTTTGTTGTCTATGGTTTGTCTTGGAAAAAATATTGGGACAATTGGGTCCTTAGTATGAGTTGGGGCATTCCTTTTCTTTTTTACTACTTGTCTCTCCCAAATGGTCACCTTTCACACCTTGGTCTATGTCATACCATGGTGTTTGTGGACCATTTGTGACATTTTTGACGCCCAATTATCATAAATATAAAAATGTAAGCATGAAATTTGGACACCTTATCATTCCTAGCCTAACTTTCCATCTCCATCTCCTTTGTCTTTTCCATGCTAACATTCATCTCCTCCATCTTCTCCACACTAACATTTCTTCCATCTGCATCTTGACAAAGTCCCGTGACACACAAAAACATCTTGCATCCATAATCATGTTAGATTGTATCATAGAAAACACCATCATCAAAAATATCATTTTCATATTAGGTCACATATATTTGCATAAGAAAATACAAAAACACAAACTGCATCCATATAGCATCATAATAGTATCATTTGCATCATACATTTTAGCATTACATCCCATATCAAATAGTATTACACCATAATATGTTGCAGTATAACCCATTGCATTGCATTTCATATAACATCACATTTTACATATCACCTATTACACCACACTTCACATTGAATATCATATATATTCATATCCTATTATCGCATATCACATTAAGTATCCCATTTTGCACCCACATTACATATTTTCCATCAAACATTTTGCATTAGCATACAAACATTAAACATTACATTAATACATTCCATCTCAAATCGCATTAAGACATTTCCATTACATAATCAAAACATCCATAACCATAAATGCATTACATCATCATATTTCACTAAATTCATCACACAATCATATAGATCATCATCATCTCACACTGCATTTAGTAAACATTAAGCCATCCATATTGCATATCATAAAAGCATAAACATTTATAACATAATCATAGGCACATAATCATAAAGCACATCAAAGCCATCACATCATCATATAGAATGCATCAACAAACATCATAATCATAGCACAAGCATCCATCACATAGTATGTCATCATAAATGCATAAACACATCATAATGCATATCATCAACCACTACCAAAATCATATGTATATATCACTCAAAATATAATGAGTCATAAAATAATGTCAAGATGTGTCCAATGAAAGTGGAGCTCACAGGCTCGATCATAAAAACATCAGTGTCTAATACATAAACAAAAAGGGGCTCTACCCTAAACTGTCCTGATCTCCTTGTCCCTGGGGTATCCTCTCTATGTGGTGCATCTCTAGCCCTGTGCTCTATAGTAGGAGGCATGTCATAGGGAGTGGCTCATCTAGCATCTGAAGTCTCACCCTAAGACCTGCTCTGTGACTGTCAACTATGTGTCCTCATGTGCCCTCTGCCCCATGAACCACTATCTATCTCTAAAAAATGTGGGCTCTCTCCTCTCGAGTGGCACTAGTCTCTCATATAGATCCTAGTAATACTAACTAGCCTTGCTTGCTCTAGCATACTCTTGGGAAACCTCAACAACTGACCCACTGCATGTGGCTGTGAACTCGATCATTCGTTGATCAATCTGGTGTTGACTAATCACTTCTCTACTCTTCCACATCCGTCACTATCCTCAATTCCTTTCCCCTATGTCCCTCCTCCATCCTCATCCTCCTCCACCTCTCCCTCGCCTATACCAACACCTCTTCTAGGGCCCTAACCTCTGGACAATCCTCCATCTCTGCCTCCTCTCGAATGGGTGGCAGCTGCTTACCCTCCTTTCGCCCACTATCCCTCCTCCTCGGTTGTCTATCACCTCCTCCCCATCCTCCTCCTTCATCACCCCATCATCCCCTCATCCTCCTTTGTCTCCTCGTCCTCTATCTCCCCGTCCCCTCCCACCTCTGCCTCCCCATCGACCCCTCACACCCCTGACTTTGCTCTCCACTGGTGTTGGCTAATGTGGATCTGTAAGTGGAATGGGCCTGTGAATTCGCCACTAGTCATCATACTCTAGTGTGGTGCTCACATCTACATATCCTCCCTGCCACTCCCAATCCAAGGCATGTAAGGTATCTATCTCCTACTCAACCATGGTGACTACAATCTGTGGGCCCCAGGGATGCACCTCGCATGATGATCGCCCATACTCTACTCTACCCACTAGAACTCCTTGCCTCTCCCCAAACTACCGTCAGACCCTCTCTGGTAGATACATCTCAACAATGTATTGACTCTATACTATTCATCTGATTAGATATCTCAGCTATTTGCACCAAGCTAAGTGGTCATCCTCATCTATACACAATGGGCATATCTTGTAAGGTCTCTAGATGAAACTCACCAATGTGTTTATCTTGTGCCTCTAATAACCCACATCTCTGACGTGTGTCTGAGTCAGGGCCCCCTGATATAGATAAGAGTAGGGTGTTGTGCCCACCGCCTGCCAAACCATTGGTGGCCGAAACACTGCTATGTGCTCCCATGCCCAAACTATCAACAAGGTCACACCACAACTCAAGCTCTGCCCCTCTCTGTAAATAATATCATGCAACTGAAAATACCACATCACCAAAAGACATGGCCCCCATGCATACATTGTCCTATGTCAAATCATCGACCCTAACATCTCTCCCCAACCAACTGGGAAACCATGGCCCCTACGATCAAGTATCATCACCCCTGCTATCAGTGTGCATAGAACATAGTCAAACTGGTCATATTTCTCTGTCAGAATCTCCCACCGAATCTCATATCCCTCGATCCCAAGCTCTTCATCATCCTTAGTCTTGTAGTACTTATAGAACACTTGAAGTTCTCAAGCCGAGTCATACCACACATGCTCAATGTGAATGGGTAATCTCAGGATCTTGTATACGTCCTCTAGGGTGACTATTGTCTCCCCCGTAGGAAAATGGAAGTTTCTCGTCTCCAAGTTCCACCACTCTACTAGCGTTGTCAACATACCCCTATTTTCCCTAATAGTGGGAATATATGTTGTAGACACATAAAAATGACATAGGCCTGCAAGCTCTATTTTTACCACTTTCGTCCTAGCATAATTATGACATCTTAATTATGTCCTTGGTCCACATTCGACTATTAACTAAATAATTCATAATTATTTAATTAATTCATGTCCTTTTATTCTTCATGATTATTAAATAAATAAATTTTATTTATTTATTAAATACGTCATTAATTGTCTAAGTCTTCCCATAATTAAATAAATTTCTTAATTTATTTAATTACCTTTATTCATTTATTCTTCCTGATTATTAAATAAATGAATTTCATTTATTTATTTAATATGTCACTAATTCTCATAATTAAATAGATTTATTAATTTATTTAATTATTAATCATATCCTCTAAATTAAATAATTATCTTTAATTATTTAATTGTCAAAATTAACATTTCCCTCATTTTAAATAAATGAAATTATTTAAAATGATCTCACATTCTTGACTGTCAGTTCATTTTAGTAAATAATCTAAAAATCAATTATTTATTATCACACAAAATCCATATTTTGAATTAATTTAATTCAAAATGGTAATATTCTCCCAAAAATAAAGCAATCGAGCAAATTCTTGATTTTCCAAATTTGCTTTTCAGTTCAACTCTTATCTTCTTGATTTTTCGAATCTTATAAATCAAGCAATCTTTATCTTCTTGATTTTTGAAAATCTTTATCTTTTTGATTAATTATCTCATTTTTTCTCGACTCCCGATTTGATTTTTCTCAGATGACATCTCGACCACTCATTTAATGATTTTTCCCTAACCCTGATTAGGGATTGTCATATGAAATATCATCCATAGATTTTTGGCTCTCACCAGCTTTTAATCTCGCTCGTCCGTCCAAAATTGCATTTTCTATAAAATGCCAATTTTGCTCACATTTTTTATTACACATACTCACGCTCATACTCATATACTTGCATTTTTATTATTAGTGATTTTGGCATACGTAATTCGAGTCATAGACATTATACTCATTTTGTCATAGGCATTTAGATTTCATTTGGTCATTCAAATCCTTCAAAGCTTGTTTAGGACATTGGCATAGTCAAAGGATTGCTCATATGTTCAATCTGAGGGCAATACAATCAACAAGTTAGAAGGTGCTATAAAGGTGAATCAAGGAAGCTTCAACGAGGAATCTGGTATAATCATTCTTGTTATTTTCTTTCATTGTTCTTGATAGTTCTTTGGGTTTGTATGCTTTAATATTTGATAATCCAACCTTAGAAAAATAACCCTTAGATACATTGGTGAACCCGACTGCTTTGTTTTCTATGTTGTACATTTTTTGTTGTTGTTTTCTGTCATTTTTGCAGGTACAGGTATGGATGTGCCGCATTTATTTTTATCGCACCACATTTGATGTGTTGTGACGCATTCGAAGGATAAAACGACGCAATCGCTCTGAGGTGTCGCATACGCAGTATGAAATGTCACATTCGACATAAATGAGCCGCATCTGTTTGTCAGACCGAGACGCATTTGCTTTGCTGCTACGTAATTGCCTGGTAAAAAAAAATTCTTTTGCATTCTGGTTTTTCTGTTTTTTGTCATTCTTTGTTTTGCATTCTATTTTTTTTTTCTATTTTCTGTTCTTTTATACTTGGTATTCTGGTTTTCTTTTCTAGCATAGGGTTTTTCGTGCTACTAATTTTTGTTTGTAGCATGTGGCGGTTGTATTTCATGAGTCCAAGATGATTTAAGCAAACTACTAACTTGTGGTTTCGTAGGTTCGAGTGTCGAAGACTCAATATTAAACATTGTGCTTGTTTTTTTTAGATTACAACACATTTCTTTTTAGTGCACTTAAAATAAACATGTCTTTCATTTTCTCTGATTGTGTTTGAAAGTGGTAGGTGAGTATGCTCTCACCCTATGCAAACTAGGTGATCAAAAAACCAGACCCACTTTATCCTTGTGTAACCCTGATGCAATAACCGAAGTATCCTCTCCCCTTGCATAGTAATGCGATCCTGGTGTAAGATAAACAATTATTGCCTCTAGAAATTGGGCCTGCTTGGGGATTTCATCACCCCAACGTGACTCAAACTGGAAATGGAGCTAAAGCCAAGCTACGTCTGACCGGTATATAAATGTGAATCTTAAGGGAAAACCTAAGATTACGAGTGCAGATGTGTCATATAGACAAAGTAGTACTCCCATAAACCCTGTTGAGCTTAACCTGTTCAGGCTGGAGTGCCACCTAATCAGTGATTAATCTCTTGCCCCATGTATGGCCACTCGAACGGGGGTCCCAAATCAAAAACTCTTGTGTAGTAAGCCCAAAACCTTCTATTTGCTAGTACAACACCGGTCAGTGTGAAGCCTTCCATGTCTTCGTAGTCTTTAGTAGAGGTGATCAATCTACCATGGGAGTTTCATGGGGGTTGGAAGCTTGGTTGGACTGAGAAGAGAGTGCACTATAAGGGGGAGCCCATGCATCCAAGCTTCTAGATTCACACGCTACTGATATGCGGCTGGGGAAACCCATGTGGAGTCTAGCGAATACTGTCATGGCCTAACCTAGGATTGTACTTGTTCTCTTGTGTGTTTGTTTACTTTTCAAAATATCGTGCTTTCCAAGTGTTTGTTGGTTACTCAAACATCTAGAAACAAACAGTCAGACTTTCAACAATTCGGGTTTTTAACCAAAAACATTAGAAATTTGACTTTTTTACATCCTGAGATGCATCTGTTAAACCGCAATCGCTCTGTCACACCGCATTTTCCTAAATTCGCAACACATCTGCTTTGATAAATCACATTTGCTACTCCAAACACCGCATTTTCCTATCTTAAAATGTATTTTCCTTTTGTAAAGCCGCATCCGAAATACTGAACCGCATTTGACTTCTATAAAGTCGCATTTGTTAAATTGAACCTCATTTTCCATTTCCAGAGCTGCATTTGATAGCTGCAACGCATTTGCTACCTGTAACGACACATTTTCCTGTCAACAAAGTAAACCCTATTTCAAACCAAAATCTGAGTCCAGACATCTTAGCGTACTATCAAACATCTTTTTCAAAAGTCTTTGTCAGAAACCAAAATCAAAATTGCTCAAAATGTCCATCATTTGCATTCATTAGCTTGCACTTTAACCATAGGTTTAAAATTTCCATATTTTAGTTGCATTCCTTAGGCATCATAATCATCATTTTTCCTTAGGTTTCATCTTAGAAAACTTTGGATTAGGCCAAATCTCCACACTTTGCAAATACCATTGTTTTCAAAATTAGGGTATCTTGGGACATAATCATTATTCCTCTTTTCGGTCATTGTCATTTTTGTGAGAACCTCCAACTCAATAGTCTAGTTAGGCAGGCTCACTCGTCATTTTGACCTTGTCAATTTAGTCCCTTTAGCAAGTCCTTTTGATAACCTAAATTGAGACAAACGTCAAGCTTAGAGTGGTTAGAAAAACCTTTCTCCAAACATTGTCCAAACTTAGTCATCATTTCAAACTTAGACTTTGCATTGTTCACCTCTAGTCCTCATTTTTAACCTAGACTTTGTATTAATTGCCTTAGTCCTTTGTCAGCATTACCATCTTAATTCCTCATTCGACACTTTGGCTTTGACAACCTTGTTATTTTGCATCAATCATTTCCTCGGTCATCACCTTGTATTGTCATCCTTTTATCACAAAATACAAATTAAAAAAACATAGGCTAGTATCATCCTTGCATTTGGTCATCATTTTCATTACTCATTTCAGCAATTCCCTTTTATGGTGGAAACTAGAGTCCAAAGAAAGAAAAGACAAATGGCAAACTTTGGACACGATTCTAGTTCCAATGTCACCAATCACACTTATGACCCAAATTGGACTTTTGACGACCCATTTAGCAACACGAGTACTCAACCTCTCACGGCCATACCATCCTCATCAAACAACCCCTTTGAACCATTCTTACATAAGGATGAATATGGACAAATACTTGAGGAAAACCTAGAGGTAGCAGCACAAGATCCAGAGGCGGCCTACTTTGTCGAACAAATGGTCTTATATGACAGAGACAGATATTTGGCCATACTTTTAAGCCAAGGAGCTAAATTACCTCATGGGTTCGACATTGATACCTTGAGATTGACATCTCCTGCCCATAACATCAACAATACACATAACATGTCAAATAGTGGTCAACCTCCAAGCACCACAAGCAATACCCTTTTTGATTCTACCTCACAAAATGTCACAACAACCATGAGTGCTACCTCCAACATTCCAAACAACTCCAATTCAATAAACGCTACATCCATTGGAGGATCACAATCCGTCACAGTGCCCACAATATCCACAACACTGTCACAATTGGCTGGAACCACCTTTGGGTCCTCGACAGTGTGGGAAAGTTATTCCAATCCTCTCTTTACCACTACGGTAAATTCCATGGGGGCATCATCAAGCCATACAAATCCTCCATTGACAACTACATCTAGTACCATGAGTAAATCTTCATCATATCCTCTCATTGGTATCTCACAAAATCCTTTGGGTGGAGGTAAACGACGTATCTTTATTCAAGGACAACAAAAAAATGTTAACACATCAACACAGCCTAATGCCATCACCTCCCAAGGACAAAATACAACCATTCCCCTTATACAAACCCAACAATTTGGATAAGGCAGTCAACACACACAACCTATGGCATCATTCGCACATAAAAATATTCATGGTCCCCATATTCCCCAAATATCGACCCAAATGGCTAGAGGACACATCCAAACATACTCATCCCATATTCATACCCACCAACATGCCCCCAATCCAAACTTTCAATACCAACAACACACAAATCAGAACACATCATGCATGTCACAACAACATGTACCTCAACAACACACCAACATCCACTCACAACAAATGGGGACCTATGGTGTACCAATCAATCCGATGTATGGGACCAAAAATGACCCTATAATCGATGCCTTACAAGCAAAGCTAATGGGTCTAGAGAAGACCATAGAAAACATACAAATATCCGGAAAGAAATCAAAAGTGTCATATGATCTATCTGTATATCCCTTCGACATGAACTTATACATGCCACCATTTCCTCTGGAATATGTGTCACCTAATTTTACCAAATATAGAGGAAAGACAAACCCTATCGAACATGTCTAAGAATTTGCAACCAACTATATGGACGTCGCCTATGAACAAACGTAGTTGATGAGACTCTTTTCTAAAAGTCTTGTAGTTCCTGCCCTTGAATGGTTCTCCACTCAAAAGGATATCCAAACATGGGATGAACTTAAACACAAATTCATAAAAAATTACGCGTACAACATTGACATGGACACCTCTATCACTAGCTTATGCAATCTCACACAAGAGGATGTTGGTGAAACATTCATCCCATTCTTTCAAAAATGGATAAGTCTAGCTAGTCGTTGTCACATCGACATACCCAAAAAGGAAAAGGTGGACATGTTCGTTCAAACACTTCTAGGACCCTTAAAATATGCATTACAAGTACATTGTTGCACAACCTTCACGGACCTAGTTGAAAAAGGTGTCTAGATCGAGAAAGCCCTTATTGCAAAGGGAGAGCTAAAGTATGGTCCTAAAAACAAAAACAAAAATCCTCCTACTAACAAAAATAAGTATTGGGTCAAAAATAAACATGTTACCAACGACGGTGTTGTTGATGCCAAGGCTGTAAACACTATGGGTCTTGTACTGGCTCTGAAAGGGGTTCAACCGCAAAAAAAAGCCGGCGGTGATACTAACACCCCCCACCAATGCCATCTCAAACAACCAAAATGGTCAAAACAGTCAAAATCAAGGACAATACCATCAAATGAGACAATTCCCCAGAGGTCTCACATACACTCCCTTGGGTGAGCCCATGGAGGAAGTCCTCAAGAAATTCCTTCAAAACAGTCTCATCACACTTGAAGAACCAAAACCGTATGACCCAGGGAAATTTAAACCATCATGGTGGGATGATAATGCCTTATGTGCTTACCACCGGGCTAAAGGACACAGGACATCATCCTATCGACAACTCAAAAATATTGTGTAAGACCTTATCGAGAGTCAAATAATCGAATTAGGTGGGCCATAATTCCCATCAAATTTTGACCATACCATTCATAAGAACCCATTGCAAGACCATGGTTCTAATATTGCTTCCACGTCAGGTCCTAAGACAAACAATAATCAAGCCAATTACGCCCGCGCTAAGTATTACTATTTCGGTGGACTTACTATAAACAATTTTTGAACTGATGATGAATACATCAACACCATTACAATCAAGCGAGCACCCCAATGCAATGCCACTACTCGAAGTGGCAAGGTCACCATAGCTGGTCTGCCTCTCGTTAGGCAACCTAAGATCACCATACCTGGTCCATCTCCTAGGTAGTTACAACCTGCCTTGACCACAAAACAATGGCAACCTAAGAGTCAGTTTAACCTTATCGACCAGCTTGGAAAAACTCCCATGCAGATTTCCATACTTGAGCTGCTTTGTATCTCTCCCATGCATAAGGCTATCTTGGATAAAACCCTGCAAGAGTCATCCATTCCTAAGGATATTGATGTCAACCAATTTGAGACCATGGTGGGATACCTCACTACACCTCACCACATCACCTTTTTTAATCAAGACTACTCATCACCCAAGAATAACCATAATGATGCATTACACATTGAAACTTTCATCCATAAGCACAAAGTCAGAAGAGTTTTAGTAGATGGCAGAGTAGGATTGAACATATGCTCCTTGAAATTGGTTAAGGCTCTAGGATTTTCTGATGCATTTGTGGACCCCACAAAGAGTATAGTCATAAAAGCATATGATGACAAAGAACGTTCTTCAAGAGGCATTATTTCTCTTCCTATCAGAGTAGGACCAGTCATTGTGGATACAACTTTCCAGGTCCTAGTTCTAGAATTACCTTACAACATCTTGCTCGGTTTCCCATGGATTCATGCCCTAAAATTCATTCCCTCCATGTATCACCAATGCTTAAAATTCCCATTTGACGGCATAGAAACCACCATATATGGAGACCCCAACCCTTTTCAATATTGTACCAACCTAAGGGGTATTTCTGCAAACTGAGTTCCCATCAACCGAGAAGCTCCTGGCCCCTCTTCTTCTAAATTCATTGACCCATCCACACTTGCATCATCTTCCATGTCCACTCCATCCACGTCTTCCACCACGCCACCATCTTCCACACTTCCTAAGGATGAACCCAATGTCAAGATCCAGGACCTAGGCTATGGAGAATTCAAACTACATATGGCATATAGCATCACAACAATACCCAAGTCTCTAAAGGTCTATGGTCGACCATGTTTTAGAATGGAACACAAAGAAATTTTTGAAGTTCCACCAAAAACGGTTTTCATAAAATGGGGAGACATGAGTAACGAGGACCTTGCCGATATTACAGGATGGCTCTATAAAGAAATGGCCGACCTACCCCCATTACCCATTAAGAAATATGGCAAGGGATATGACATGATGAAGGCTAAGGGCTACAATGGAACTAGTGGCCTAGGTAGAAATAAAACTAAACGAAGAGAGCCCATAGAATCTTTCAAAATACCAAAGTATCTTGGATTAGGGTATGGGTTGCCCGACAATGAAGACCGACGTACCAGTGGACTTTCAAGAGAGCGTGTGCATGCTTCAGAAGGTGTCGAGACCGCTAAGGAAACCTTCACCGAAACTGACTCCCAAGAGTGGGAATTTGGCTCCCAAAGATCCTTAAGTGACTGTTGCCTCGATGATTTGTTCGTTGAAATAGGGGAGCTTACCTCTGAACAAAATTTTTGGAAAACATTTAATATTGATCTAGCACCAAATAGTCACAGCTCCATTTCCCTTCCCCATGACACACAAGCCCCATCATCTCAACCTCATAACCATCAATCAAAACCATATGAGTCTCCAGATAACACTGACAACCACGACTCTGAATCATTTACCCCCTACTTTCACAACGAATATGAAACAAGTGAAGGGGAATATTGGATAAATTCCGATGTGGAATTGGATGATGATAATTTCATCCATAATATCTCTAAATCTATCTGCATGCTTTCCGCATCCTCCCCTCAATTCACCAACGCTGACGATGGCATTTCCCTAGTCTATCCACAATTAATCGATTGGGACCAACAAGGCCTGCTAGTCTTGGACACCTTTCAGAATGATGAGGCTATTGCATAATTTATGGGATTATGTGAGGGAATACCCAGTGGTGATCACAAGGCAGGATTCACCATTGACCTAGATTTTCCAGCCTACTTTGGCGAGACTACTCCATCCTCCAGTCGAAAAAATTAAAAATAAGAATAAAATAAAAAATGAAACGTCTTTAGGTGAAAACTGAAAGGCACCTTTTGACAACAAAAAAGTAAAAACAAAGGACGTATTTGCAGGTGAAAACCTCTCTGAGGCACCCAAAGATGGAGGACTGGACTTTCTTCTCGTAACTCAAGAGAAATCAGCTATGCTCATAGAGGATACCATAGAAGACAACATATCAACAACAGAAGATCCCAAAATGGTCCTCTTTGTTACATCCTTGACTGAAGAAGAGAGACCAAAGTTTCACAAGTTCTTTGTAGAACGTAAAGTCAACTTTGCATGGTCCTATGCCAACATGTCAGGACTAGACCCAGAACTAGTTCTATACCATCTACCACTATTGCCCAATGCCAAACCAGTGAAATAGAAGTTATGCAAAATGCATCCTCAGGTCGCTCTATTGTTCAAGGTTGAGTTGAAGAAACTTCTAGACGTTGGGTTCATATGGTCTATTGATTATGCTGAATCGATATCTAACCTTGTGCCAGTAACGAAGCCAAATGGAATGATCCGAGTCTGTACAGATTTCAGAGACTTAAACAAGGCATGCCCAAAAGATGACTTTCCTTTGCCGAATATAGATATCATATTCAACTTAACGACAGGATACGAGATGTTGTCCCTCATGGATAGTTTCTCAGGCTACAATCAGATTCGTATTGCCCCCGAAGACCAACATAAAACAACATTCACTTGCCCTTGGGGTACATACTACTGGAATGTCATGTCATTTGGTCTTAAAAATGCAAGTGCTACATATCAGAGGGCTATGACCATAATCTTTCATGACATGATGAATAAAATAATGGAAGATTATGTAGACGACCTTCTGGCTAAATCAGTAACAAGAAAAGATCATCTGAAGGTGTTAGACACAATTTTCAAGAGACTAGAAGAATACAAAGTCTGACTGAATATTAAGAAATGTGTCTTTGGTGTAACATCGGGTAAACTCTTGGGATACATAGTTTCTTGAAGAGGCATTGAAGTTGATCCAGCAAAATTCAAATCCATCGTGGACATGCCTCCTCCTAGAGGAATAAGCGAACTCAGGACATTACAGGGCAGGGTACAATCTATCTGGCACTTTATAGCACAATTGGCTAAAAAGTGTCAACCATTCCAATATCTTCTGTGTAAAGGCATCCCCTTTGTGTGGAAAAATAAATGCCAAGAAGCTTTTCAGAAAATAAAAGACTACTTACTATCACCACCAGTCCTATGTCGCCCATTCACGGAAAACCCTTGATCTTATACATCTCTGCCACTAATTCAGCACTGGGGGCATTGCTAGTACAAAATGACCAAGAAGAAAAAGAAAGAGCCATATATTATATCAGTCAAACATTGGTTGGGTATGAGCTGAATTACACACCAATTGAATGGGCTTGTCTGGCAGTGGTCTTTGCAGCCCAGAAGTTAAGACATTATATGTTAAGCCATCAGACACAACTGGTAGCAAAGATTGACCCTCTCAAATATATTTTAAGTCAGGCAGCATTAACAAGCCATTTGGAAAAATGGGTCATGATTCTAAGCAAATACGACATTCAGTATGTCGAAAGAAAAGCCATCAAAGGACAAGTGATTGCAGACCAATTGGAAAATGTGCCTATACAAAGTGATCACCCCTTAGTGGCATATTTCCTAAATGAATCAATATTCCATATAGAACCAAAGTCACCCTGGAGGCTATACTTTGACGGATCACATACTAATCATGGCTTGGGGGCAGGGATATTGTTGATCACCCCTCAAGGAGATTTCATTCCCAAGTCTTTCCGCATAGCTTTCCCATGCCCAAATAATGTGGCGGAATATGAGGCACTGGTTATAGGACTTAGAATGGAAATCAAATGGAAAATCATAGCACTGCATGTCTCTAGGGATTCTTAGTTAGTCATCAATAATGATGATTATGACACAAAAGATGAGAAGCTAATGCCCTACAAATGAATGGTTGACAGCTTCCAGACATACTTTCACATGGTGACTTTCAAGCAAGTTTTGAGAGCATAGAACAAGGCAGCAGATGACATGGCTACAATAGGCTCTCTCCTCGACATTCCAAGCAATATGCCTCAGCTGGAATTCCTGATAGAACAACTATTGGTCCCTACCTATGATGTTCCAGAATCAGAGATGGTCTGCGAGCTTGTTGGTCCTGATTCTCCCTGGTACCAAGACATCCATGACTACCTTAAGTCTCAAACCCTCCCCCCTAATCTGTCCAATAACCAGAGGAAGTATTTTATCTGAAAAGCCGCAAGATATGCCATCATTAGCGACACCCTTTATCGTCGTAGCTTTGACAACACCCTCCTTAGATGTCTCAACACCAATGAAGCACACACAACCTTACACGAAGTACATGAGGGTATATGCAGATCTCATTCGAGTGGTCCTACTTTGGCCAAGAAGATTACAAGACTTGGGTACTATTGGCCAACCATTGAGAAAGATGCATTAGAATATGTCAAGACTTGTCGCCAATGCCAGATTCACAGCGATTTGATTCACGCTCCAACACAAGAACCTCTGTCGATCACTTCTCCTTGGCCCTTCACATAATGGGGACTCGACTTCGTGGGAAATATCCATCCTACCTCATCCAATGGTCACAAATTCATCATAACTACCACTAAGTACTTTACGAAGTGGATCAAAGCCATCCCCTTGATGTATATAACCGGAAAACAAATATCCAAATTCATTCTTAACTATATCATTTGTCATTATGGCCTTCCACAATCCATCATCACTGACAACAGACGTCCATTTAAAAACCAAGACGTTCATGAGTTATGTGAGTGATTTCACATCCAACATCATTTTTCCTCTCTGTATTACCCGCAAGGAAATGGTCAAGCTAAGGCGTCAAATAAAACCATTGTTAAAATCCTTAAAAAGATTGTCAATGATGTTGGTCGTGATTGGCATATTCAACTCAACCCTGATTTGTGGGCTTACCACACTAGCATTCGCATGCCTACGGGAGCCACTCCTTTCACCCTGGTCTTTGGAGCTGAAACCATCTTTCCCATTGAGGTTGAAATTCCTTCCTTACGAGTCTCTCTGAAGGGTCTGACCGGTGATGAGGAATATAGACAGTCGCGTCTACACGAGCTGGAGATGTTAGAGGAAAGAAGGCATAATTCCCTGAACCATCTGCAGGCATATCAGAACCGTCTATGTCGCAGTTACAACAAGAGATTCATGGTCAGGAAGTTTGACATTGGTGACTTAGTCCTCATGCAGAACCCCAAGAATCAGGCAAACAGAGAAAAACCTGGCAAATTCGAACCAAACATGCTAGGTCCCTACATCATCATAACCTCTTTTGGTTCTGGAGCTTATCAGCGGAAACTCGGATGGAACAATGACATAACCTATCAATGAAAGTTTACATCTCCAAAATTTCTATGCACGCATAGCATGCAGAGGTTGAGCTAACTTTAAAAATAAAAGTGAAAAATGGTAAAAATTATTGCGTAGTGAAAACACGGCAAGCAGTCATATGTGACAAAAATGACAAAATGACAAAAATAGTAAAGAGAAATAATTCAATTCAATGGTGAAACCTAGAAAGCGGGGCACTTTGGATAAGTACCAATGTTAGCGAAAACACGGCAAGCGGTATCACGTAATCAATCATTGCTCACGCCATCTTTATTTGTTGCTATCTATCTTGGGGTAATAATAGAAACACATTTACATCACCACCTGACATACGCCATGACATCCCCATACCGCTGCTGCTTAGTTGACAAAGGTTGGAAAAGCATCAAGTCTTTGAATCACGTCTATGGGCTTGGGCCATGCCGTCCTTTAAAAATAGGCTAGAATCCTTAGCGGACGACTAGAATGAATTTTTTATCCATATGACTCTGATGGATATCACACATGGTCTCAGAGAATTGTAAAGATCTTGAAAAAAGACCAAAAACATTACACCAAAATGTCCTAAAAAGACAAAACATTTATAAAATATCACGGAAAAAGACAAAAAGCATTACAAATGTCCTAAAAAGAGACAAAAAACATTATAAAATGTCCTAAAAAGAGACCAAAACTTATCCCACAAAATGTCATGAGAAAGACCTAAAGAGTAAAAAATGTCACGAAACAACAAAAAAAATCACCAGATTGTCTTGAAAAATTACAAAAAGTCACATTCATCATGAACATGTGTGAGTAGAATAACATCCATTTAATGCGAGACTATGTTGTCTGGCATTTGCTCGTGGGCAGACTATTAGCTGGTCCTCCAACACAAGGCTGGCTCAGTCCTTTTAGGTTTGTCAAAATAAAATCATGATGCAATCTTTGGTCATCAAGACAAAGTCATTCATCGTGTCGAACTACGAGGTCTTTGAGTGTATGACGTAGGCAAGGCCATCTGTCAATGAGCCCCCGAGGCCGCACTAGGTCAGTTCATTAGGGTTCATTGTATTACACTGGCACACATGTCAAAAGTCTTCAAGTCAAGACAAATCATTTTCCAAATGAGAAAACTACTAAAACAAAGTATGGAAATCATTTATTCAAACATGACAATCACATCAGCATGTCAAAAAAATTGACATATGGTCAACACAAATCAAACTCAGTCAAAACAAGTCAAATGATCATAACCTATCAAACTATCAACTCTTGGTTATCTTTCAAATGTGTCCTTCTGAAGAATAGCCTCTGTCATCCATGCCTTAGGATGTGTCCTTCCTAGGCATCGTCACTGTCATTCAACATTTTGAGGGATCATCTTGACATCTAAGGATCCCTCCTCTTGACATCAGTATTCTTCAGATGTGTCCTTCTGAAGAACAAACTCTGTCATTTATGCCTTAGGATGTGTCCTTCCTAGGCATTGTCACTTTCCCTGTCACTAGAATTTTGAGGGATCCCTTTTTTTCATTTAGGTATCAAACCTCTCGACATCAACATTATTCAGGATGTGTCCTTGAATTTGGCAATCTTCGACATTCGTCATCTTGGCATCATCAAAAACTTGACACCCTAGCATCTCAACATCATCAAACCTAACATCTTGACATTAAAACACTGGGTATCTAGACACACTTGGAAAACACTTGGCACTTGTCTTTTGGATTTTTATCATGTTACTAGTTTTTCGGCAAGATCCCAACAACAGGATTTAGAGAAGCAGCGACATATCATGACGTTTGTCTTGACTTTTGACACACATGATTACTAGTTTCTCAGCGAGGTCTTGATTTCGAGATTTAGAAAAACAACGATGTATCATGATAATGGCTCTATTTTGTATTTTGGCAATCATGCTGCTAGTTTCTCAAGGATGTCCTAGAAATAGGATTTAGAGAAGCAACGACGTTTCATGAATTGTCCTTCTTGTCTTTTTCTGCTTGTGGTTGATTATGACAAAAAGACTGGGGCAATTGCGCTCTTTGTATGAGTCATTATCATCTGTGTCTGTGACTTCTTGTCTTATGTGATAGTACGACCTTGCAAACCTTGATTTATGTCATATCATGGTGTTTGTTGGCCATCACAACAATCTTCCCAATGATGATTAAGAGCAATAAATATAAAAAGTCCTATGGTAAAGTTTTGAAGGATTTGGTCTACGAACTAATATGCATCTCCTTCAGTCTGTTCATTTTTCATCTGTCCATCTCACGATGATATCCTGTGACATACAAAAACATAAGTGCATACATAATCATATAAACATTGCATTAGGTTCATACATACATCATCCATAGCATTAAATCATATACATTTAATTTCATATCGCATTAACATAATCATAAACATGGCATCTATTCAAAGAAATACATTATGCATATCATTATCATCATCATCACAACATCGACATAACTAAGCATCACATTATCATGGCATCATGTCATAGGTAACCATCATAAGACATACATGACATGACATATAAGTAAATAAATATCACCATCCATCATAACTGCATAATTCACATAAGCATCACATCACATATATCATAATACATAAATCAAATAACATCGCATAACACACATGTAGGCCACATCAAAACTGCATCATCATATAACATCATCTCAATATATATATATATATAATGTCACAGGATAGAGTCAAGAGATATCCCAAAAGTAGAGCTCGCAGGCTCAATGGTCTATAAATAATGTGTCATAACATAGAAGAAAATGTAGCAAAAATGGCCCTATGAAATGCTCTCCTCATCCCCTCGCAGCAAAGAGTGTGGTGACTGAGGATCTATGCCCGACACTAAGGTAATGGGTGGACCTGTAGCAACCTCTATCTGTGCAACCAATGGAACTGACACTGATGGCATCATCTCCATGGTAATAGGCATTTGTGATGACACTGTGGCTTGACTCTGTGACGCTAAAGGATCTATCACTGGTGGCTACCTCTGTACTGACCTCTGCTCTAAACCGGTGGACCCATGACTGCGGCTTGAATGATGACTCGAGGCATGCATGTGTGAGTGGTGGGACTTGTGCCCCAACGAGGTAGACCCTCTTGCCATAGTGTGACTCCTGCTGCTGCTCCCACTCCCTGATCTATGACCGATGTCTGTCCTCGTCTGTGAGCGTGACAGTGTAGGATCTCGTCGCTCAGGAGGCACTGCCTTCTCATAGAGGGTCTTGTACTGCCCATACCGTGTGCTCACCTTGGAAAGCTCACGAGCCATATCCCCTAAAGGTCCTGAACATAACATCGTAAAATCCACACACCACTATGTTGACTCCTGTTGACGGATCACTGCCTAATCTCGCTCTACCCGAGCCACCTCTAGCTCTGACTGTAGTGCTCTAACCTATGCAACACTCTCATCTAGTCTCCTCTGAAGGTCTACCACCCTCTGGTCTATCGTGGCATCATGGGGCAATGCCGAGCTAGATGGTATCTCCTCATCTCCCTCCACCATCCTAAATCTCAGGAGCCTCTCGGCCTCATCCATAGCATCATCATCATCTTCGTCATCATCCTCCTCCTCTGTGACCTCCTCACCACCAACTCCCTTGTCCCAAGGCATATCCACCTCAAGCTCCTACTTTCGTCTTCCCATTCCATTTCCTCACTCCTTCCAGCCACCCTCCATTCCTTCCATTCCCCCCTCCTTCTTTGTGCGTCCCCTCATCCATCCATCCATCCATCCCTCCCCCTTCCTCCACCTCTGCCACCATCCCTCCCCTACCTCTACCTCTGTCACCATCTTTTCCCCCTCGCCTGGCTCTCGGCACATGTGGTATAACTGACCTCCTATCAATCGGCGTTGGCCCATCTAGATCTATCAGTGACATTGGTCAATGTGCCTACCACCATAAGTCATAGTCAATTGTAGTTTCGAGATCTGCAACTCCACCTCTCCATCCCCACTGCTGGGCTACTAGCCCATCAATCTACTGCTCGGAAAAGGCTATAGGAATTGGTGGCCCCCAACCTGACTCCCTGGAGGATCTGGTGTACTTAGTTGTGCCTACTGGTACACCCTTCTGCTCCCCAAATTTTCTCAGTACACGTTGTGGCAGGTACATCTCTATAATGAGTTGACTCTGCACTATCCTACCAATTAGATAATGATACTGTTTGCATAAGCTCAGGTGGTCATCCTCATCATCCCACTGTTGGCAGTCTCTATAGGGCCTCCAGATGAATGAAACCATGGTATCAATCCAATGGTGCCACCAACCTGTCTCTCCCATCCTAGTCTATTGTAGGGCACTGACATAGTAATAGGCATAGGGCATCCCCTCGGCTAGCTGCAGTCTCTGGATAGGAGGTCAAAATATGGCCACATGCTCCTAGGCCCATATCATCAGAAGTGTAGTCCCATAGGAAATGCTCTCTGCCCTCCTATAAGCCACCTCGTGAAGCTGATGGTAGAGTGTGCCCAACAAACAAGGCCCCCAGGCATACATTGTCCTGTCTCGCCTCCTCCCCACTATCACATCTCCCCAACCAATGGGAAACACATGGCCGCGTCGGTCAGGAATCAATATCCTGTCGATCAGTGTCGCTAGAAATGTATCAAACAGGGCATAATGCTCCGCCATAAACTCCCAGCGGATCTCATAACCCTCAATGTCAATTCCTTCTCCCTCATCCCAATAGTACGCTATGAATATCTGATACCCATGTCGAGGGTTGTAAAGAATCCGCTCTCCTCGGATCGACAGACGTAAGATACGATAAATTTCCTCCAGCGTCACTATGCCCTCTCCCGTTGGCAAGTGAAATGAGCATGTCTCTGACCGCCACCTCTCACATAATGTAGTCAACAAACCCTATTTTCCTGAATAACAGGCATATAGGCAACATAATATAAGCCCAGCCACATCAACCGTCGTCGCTCTCGCTGAGTCAGTTGATCACCAAACCGGAAGGTCGATGGCCTACTCTCTCACGTATATATGGGTGCTAGCTGTCTTTGCACATGATTAAACAATGCGTCAGTACCTTCTAGATAATTGTCATTATCATCAATATAACTAAAAAGCATTTAAATTTTGATAATCAGCCCTAGTCAAAGTCAAAGACAAATGTGTTCCATTGACTACACTTGCGCCGCGGAAAAATGGTTGCGTCGTTTCGTACTTCACATGCGTCACGACATATCGATTGCATCATTCTATCGCTCAATTGTGTCGCATCAGAGCATTTGTGTCACGGTTTATGGCACATGCGTCACTTCATTCCAATGTGTCTCTCAAACAGACGAATGCGTCACAACATGACATATGCGAGGTTATAACTCTCGAATGCGGCCCGACATGACGAATGCGTCGTAATTTTCAACAAATGTGTTACACATCATTGGCCTTCCATAAATAGCCCTTTCACTTGGTCACGACATAGCAAATGTGTCGAACATGAATTCAAATGTGGCTTACGGGCACGCATATGCGTCGCAGCGCATTCATTGTTCACCCTAAAACCCTAATTTTGGCATGCAAAATGATGAAATAACAAGATGGGTTAAAGGTGCATACCACTGGCTCTAAGCCCTTTGGCTACCTGTAGGTCCGCACGATCTCACTGTGATGCTCAGTCACTGGAATCACCATCCTCGCAGAGGTCCTCTTTGCCCGTCGCTCTCAAATTTGCTAAGGTAAATAGTGAAAATGAATTGACTTTTACCCCTTTGTCAACCTATTTATAAAGTCAAAATGACATTTGTCAACTAGGTTATTACTGGAGGCCCTTTTGACCAACTTTGACCACCCCTTTGGCCACTTTAAACATGTTAGAATCTGAAACCATCTCCGCCATTATTTTTCTAGTCATTAAATTGACTTATCGGGACACTTTCCAAATTTTTCTGTTGCCGACCCAAAATTTGAAAAATTTCCCGAGGGATCAATACTCCATACCTTCGTTGGGGCATGACTTTAACTTAATTTCTTTGTCACAACGTGATATGCTACATTATAACAAAGAGGGGCAAAATGTAGACACATAAAAATGACCTAGCCCTACAAGCTCTATTTTTACCACTTTCATCCTAGCATAATTATGACATCTTAATTATGTCCTTGGTCCACATTCGACTATTAATTAAATAATTCATAATTATTTAATTAATTCATGCCTGTTTATTCTTTATGATTATTAAATAAATAAATTTTATTTATTTATTAAATACGTCATTAATTGTCTAAGTCTTCCCATAATTAAATAAATTTCTTAATTTATTTAATTACCTTTATTCATTTATTCTTTCACGGTTATTAGATATGATGAATTTCATTTATTATTTAATATGTCACTATTCCTTAATTAAATGGATTTATTGAATTTATTTAATTATTAATCGTATCCTCTAAATTAAATGGTATCTTTGGTTATTTGAATTGTCAAATTAACATTTCCTCATTTTAAAATAAAATGAAATTGTTTAAAATGATCTCACATTCTTGACGTGGGTTCATTTTTAGTGGCAATGCAAAATTTGATTATTTATTATCACACAAAATCCATATTTTGAATTAATTTAATTCAAAATGGTAATATTCTCCCAAAAATCAAGCAATCGAGCAGATTCTTGATTTTCCAAATCTGCTTTTCAGTTCAACTCTTATCTTCTTGATTTTTCGAATCTCATAAATCAAGCAGTCTTTATCTTCTTGATTTTCGAAAATCTTTATCTTTTTGATTAATTATCTCATTTATTCTCGACCGCCGATTTGATTTTCTCAAATGATATCTCGACCACTCATTTAATGATTTTTCCCTAACCCTGATTAGGGATTGTCACATGAAATCTCGTCCACATATTTTAGGCTCTCACCAGCTTTTAATCTCGTTCGTCCGTCCAAAATTGCATTTTCTATAAAATGCCAATTTTGCTCACATTTTTTAATTACACATACTCACGCTCATACTCATATACTTGCATTTTTATTATTAGTGATTTTGGCATACTTAATTTGAGTCATAGACATTATACTCATTTTGTCATAGGCATTTAGATTTCATTTGGTCATTCAAATCCTTCAAAGCTTGTTTAGGACATTGGCATAGTCAAAGGATTGCTCGTACGTTCGATCTGAGGGCAATACAATCAGCAAGTTAGAAGGTGCTATGAAGGTGAATCAAGGAAGCTTCAACAAGGAATCTGGTATAATCATTCTTGTTATTTTCTTTCATTGTTCTTGATAGTTCTTTGGGTTTGTATGCTTTAATATTTGATAATCCAACCTTAGAAAAATAACCCTTAGATGCATATGTCACATAAAACAATCCTAGCTCCAGCAACACACCCTTCTCATCATTGCCTAACTAGTCCCACAATTAGAACACATTTGGTCTAGACTCTCATGTATAAATAGGAGGAAGACACACCTGAAAAAATCAAGCAACCAATAACGTCAATCCAAAACCCTTATTTGACCTATCAAACCTAAATTGACCAAGTCAAACTTTCCTAGTCTCGAGAAAATCCTTAATCAGACAATTGTGTCGCAATTTCTATCTAATGTGTCACATAAATTATAACTGGCCCGCAACTGCAAATGCATCACAAGCCCAACAAATGCATCATTTTATGCAACATATGCATCGTACATAGTTTTTTGTGTCATTCCCAATTACATATGCAACTCGAAAATGCACTGTGTCGCACCACAAACGTTTCCTACCCTATCCCTATGCATTTGTGTCACACCGAGATGATTGCGGCAAACCGCTTATTGTATGTGTCAAATGCGATAATAGATGTGTCACATGACATGCGACACAATTGTTTGCTCAATTATTTCCTAGCCTAAATTCACGTGAAATGAAAAAAATTAAAAGCTAGATTCGTAGTACGTACCGAGGCGAGCACTCCCTCAAGACGGTGGTGTGTGTGGATCCGGTATGTGCGGTGGGAAGCCTCTAGAACTAGGGACATTTTTGCTATCTAATCACTCTAAGCTCTCAAGATTTCTAAATATGGAATGTGAAAATGACCCTTTTTCAAATTCAAATTGACATTTATAGGTCCAAATTTAGGGTTTTTCCCTGCCTCACCTTCTGGACACACCTTTTGACACTCTTGACCTCAAATTTGACCTTTTCTTTGATCTTGATCATCAATTTTTTCTTCACCATCAAATTTTTGGCCAACCCTTTGTCTTCTTGGGACAATTTTCCAAATTTTTGAATTTTTTTGAAATTTTTTCAAATTTTCTCAAGGGGGCATACTTGTACCCTGTTGTCATCGGGGCATCCTAGAGCATTTCCTGACTGAATTTCTTTGACACAACATGATGAACTGCATTATTTCAAAGAGGGGGAAAATGTAGACACTAAAAAATGTCCTAAGTCTGCGAGCTTCATTTTTCTTGCTCATCGTCCTTCAATAATTGAATAATTTTAATTATTCAATTTTGCTCAATCATATTCCTCTATTAATTAAATAATTGTTAATTAATTCACCTTCTCAATTCTATCTTGATCAATTAAAATTATTTAATTGTGTCGCTAATATATCCCCTTCTATAATTAAATAAATCATCATTTATTTAATTATTTCTCTCTAGTCAGATAATAATTTATTATTCGACCTTTTATTCTTCCATGATTAAATAATTGCTGAAATTATTTAATTCCTCTCTAATTTTCATCTTCCCATTTAATTAAATTGGTTAATTTAATGCTCCTTTTTAATTTTATCCAAATAAATAATTTGAATAAATTATTTATTTGCCACTTGTCCCTTTCCTCTATTTTCCTCCATTTTCAAATAAATAATTTATGCACCTTCTCTAGTCAAAGATGCCTTATCAGTAATCTTGAGAATTTCCTTCATTGTTGTCATAGCCATCAGGCGTCATAGCCGTCGACGTCATACCCATCATGATTCCTCCAATAATGGCATATTCTTGGTGCATCAATTCTAGACCATTGATCTTGGCATCGTTTTGAGACTCAATCTCAACCATCCATTTTGTAACCTCCCTCTCATGCATTCTCATCCATTGATCTTGGAATCCTTCTAGAGGATTAATCTCAGTCGTCCATTTGAAAGGTTGTCTATAAAAGCAACCTTCCTCCTCCATTTTCAACTTAACAGCTAATTGTCTCCAACTTTCTACTTACTATTTTACAGGTATTTGCACATGTGAAGCAACAAATCTGAGGGAAAAGATTGCAAAAAGGAGAAATAGGAGAGCAAGGGAAGTGATTCAAGATTCAAGCATGGGGATTACTCTTATTTCATGTTCTTATTTTCTCATGCTTTCTTTGTTTTCTCTTGTTTAGGTGTGGTTAATTGTCTAGAGGTGTTAGATGTCACTATTCTAGGCTAGAAACTAAGAAACCCCATCTTACACTTACATTCATCCAAACAAACACACTTTAATCTATACAGGAGGTCACAAGTTAACTTGCACAAGAAGTTTTGAGTTAACTTACACATGAAGTTTTGAGTTAACTTGCACATGAAGTTTTGTAAGAATATTCCCTTTTTCAAGTGAGTGAGGAGAAAGAATATTCTTTGGAATATTCTCATGGGTGAGAAAATAGATATTTTGAAAATTAAAATAAAGTTTAATTGTGCAAAAGGGGAAGGAATATTCCCCTTTTGGAGGAATGTGCAAAGAAAGAATATTCCCTTGCAAGTGGAAGAATTAGTAATTTGATAATTAAAACAAAGTATCAATTATGCAAATTAGGGGAATTATATGATATTCATTAAATAATTGATTTAATGGAGATCAAATGAAAAAGAAATGGATGAGATTGATTTGATCTATCAATGGTCACAAATGAAAGGAGGATGAAACATGGATCAAGGATTCTCATCAATGGATGAGAATCAAAGATCTCATGGATCAAGAAAAGATCAAGGGCTCACAACCATGCAAACAAACACACTTTGTTGCAACAACTTTAAAAAGTTGTTTCAAAGTTTTTTTGGAGTAATCATTACCTTTTTTTGGAGGAAAATAGGAGAATATTCCTTTAGAATATTCCCTATGTAAGTGGATGAGAGGGAAATTAGCAATTTAGTTAGTTAAAACTAAATTTGAATGTGCAAGATGAGGAATGTCAAGATATTCATTACATTATTGATTTATTTAATGAAAAGGAGATGCAAATATGATATTTAATTAAATAGCTTAGGTTATTTAATTAAATAAGAGGACTTAGCGTTAAAATTAAATAATTTGCATTATTTAATTAAATTAGATGAAATGTCAGTGTGAGGGGGTGAATTAACCCAATTAGGTCAATTAGATTAATAGGTGAAAATGAGGCATTTAATTAAATAATTAGGCTTATTTAATTAAACAAGTGAAAAGAGGATGGGTTTGAGGAAAAAATAATGTTAGTTAGCCAATGTGATCCATTGAGATATTTTTAAGTGTCTATATTTTGCCCCTCTTTGAAGCAATGCACTCATTGCATTGGTTCAAAGAATGATATTGATTTCAATGTTGATTTTGATGTTGATGATGATGTAGAAATGGATATTGATGACCTCTTTGAGATGTTGATATTCAAGCCAAATTTGATTGATTGATTGATAACATTGTTGAGGATTCACTGCAATGCAAGGATTGTGTTGAATAACACGAGGATTGGTAGGGAAAGATATATCCCAATGATGATTGATTTGATAATTTGATCAAGATTTTCTAGCAAGACTAGGAACAAAGTTTGTTAGATGATTTCATATTGATATGATCAAAAGAGGGTTGGTTTCCCCTTTGAGAGATTGATTAGAGAATAAAGTGCTCTTATTGGGCTCACAATAGTTGAAAATCGGACTTATGCTTGAGATGCTTGAGATTTCAAGTTGCTTTTGAATCAAAGAGCTGCAACTTTTTAGATTGTTGAGCTAAAGATGATATAGACTCCCCATTGTGCCCTAGTGGAAGAGGGATTGCGGGTGTGCTAGCTCAGATATTGATGTAGACAAATTTCAGGATGTATAGACAGTCATCCACTATGGGTAGCCTCATGTATATTTTGATGTAGATCAGTGTTCCATCTCGATCAGCGTCGATCAAAATCAAATTGGAAAGGAGGAGGAGGAGGAGGGAGGGAGGGGAGGAGGCATGCTGCAGTGACACATCAAAAGGTAGTGATAACAAGATAGTGTGGCCTTATCTAGTATATGGGTGACACAAATGAATAGAGATTAATCACTTATTACACACGCAATATACAAGCTGTGGTAGTTTAGTAGTTCCAGGAATATATTGGACCAAAGCATGCAGTGGTGGCAATCTGCAGGCATCCTGCAGCTAGGCAGGGTATGTGCCAAGATTATTTTACAAGAATACCCACAAGCACAAAAAATGAAAGATAATGATTGATACCACATTCCTTTCCCTCTAAATCATTTTGATAAACATCATTGAGATTTCTTAGGAATGGGCCACTAAGATAAATCAAAAGAAAATATCAAAGACAAATAGTCAATGTTATCTATATCTCTTGCCAATTTAATTTTAGCTTTAAAGGTGTTTTCTGATACTAATGTCCATCACAGGAAGGATTCATCCTAGGACATGTTGATCAGGGATTTTTATTAGGATGAGGTGTGTGATAATCCATTGATACAAACTTCACTATCTAAATTACCTATGACCTATTCTTTAGATTTTGACACTTAGGTTCTCACTTTACGACTTGCGATACCAATTTTCTATTTTTTTTGCCAAAGGTTGAAGGTGATGCTCGATTTATTATGGATGGAGGTTTATTGCGAGTGAAAGAGAAATAGGATGGATGGTTTTGGATTTTTTGGAATATTTCAATGTTTTTGGTATTTTGAAAATGTTTTTGAGGTTGTTTTTTATTTTTTTGAAAGTTTATGTAGATGTTTTTGTTTTCAATAATTTAATGAATATCCTCACATTCCTCATCTTGCACATTCAGAGTTGAATTTTAATTAACTAGAATTTCTAATTTTCCCTCTCGTCACTTACATGGGGTGATGGGAAAGTTCTCAAAAGTGTGGTGCTCCAAACAAACTTTGGAAACAGCACTTTAAAGTTGTTGCAAAATGTGTTTGTTTGCATGATTGTGAGCCCTTGATCTTTCCTTGATCCATATGATCTTTGATTCTCATCCATTGATGAGAATCCTTGATCCATGTTTCATCCTCCTTCCATTTGTGATCATTGATGAATCAAATCAATCTCATCCATTGCTTTTTCATTTGATCTCCATTCGTCATTCATTACAATGAATATCTATATTCCACTAATTGCATGATTGTTTTTGTAATTATCAAATTACTAAATTCTCCGCGCAGAGAACCTCTTTTACATTCACTCCAAAGAATATTCAATAGAATATTCCTTCCCCTTTGCAATTAAAACTTGTTTTAAGTTTGCAAAATATCTATTCCTCACCCATGCAGGGAATATTCGAGAATGTTAACGCCATCACTCATTTGAGAAAGATATTCTTACAAAGAGCCGTGCAGTTAATAAAGCTGCATGTGGATTCAGCTCAAAACTTCTTGTGCGTTCTTGTGACCCACTCTTATCACCGAGGTTAAAAAGGTGAACATTTGAAAGAATAAAACCCTTGGATTAAATCTCATCATTGATTCTCGTCATGATGAGAATCAACGATCATGTTTCATCTCCTCCATTTTGGCCGTTGATTAACCTTTTTTAATCTTAACCCACATTTGTTTCTCATTTGCTTTCCTATAAATAGGTCACTGTTTGGTGACAAATGGATCCATCTTTTAACATCAAACTTATGCTATTAATATCATTTGCACTTGCACTAACATCTAACATCATTTTAGCTTTATTTAATTGCATATTAGCTTAGCTTCTATTAATGGCTTCCATAATAACATATATGCATACATTTAGCTTACTTGTTAATTAGGATTTTAATCTTTTGAAGCTTGTATACATTTAGAATTATGTTGCATACATGCTCCGATCATCTTAAGCGCAAATCATTGTTAAATGGGCATCATGTTCAATTTAGCATTTTAAATCATGTTTATTACAAATATTTACCATGGTTCATCAGATTCATAAGCTGATTCATTAGAGAGCAGCTCATTATCAAGGTTGGGAAGGTTGCCATTCTGTATCAAGCGACACCACTCCCCATTACGGGATGGTTTAAATATGCTTAGATTAGAGGTTTTTCAAGCTTTCATTATTTAGAATGTTAGTTTTAATGGCTTCTTTGTCTTTGTTTACAATGAATGATCTCATTGGGATTTATGCTTAGTGGGTTAAATATGCCTCAAATTCATATGGATCAGGTGTAGTTAACCTATACTATGACAAAAACATTGGAAAACATTCAAAAAACCTCATAAAAAAATCTAAAAAACATTTTAAAATTGTAAATGAAAAATCCAAAACACATCAAAAATCCCTAAAAAGGTCAAAACATCGAAAATCAAAAAATAGTACCTTGTCAAACTATAGGTATTTGAGCTTGAACATAGGCAAGGCCATCATTGATGTGCCCCTGAGACACCCTAGGTTAGTCCTTTAGGATTCTATCATAATAAACTGGCATTCCATCAATTGTTCATATCTCATCTTCAATAAGTCATGTCAGTTGAACTATGTGGTCTCTGCATGTATAACGTAGGTGAGGCTTATCTTTGATCAGATCTTGAGGCCCCTAGGATAGGTCTTTTAGGTTAGGTTCTTGGTTGAAACTCCGAAAATCCAAAAACATTCAAAAAATATCAAAAAATACTTAAACATTTGGAAAACTTAAGAAAACCCTAAAAAAAAAAATATCTTAGAGAAAACCCTAAACAGCCTCAAATAATTGAAAACCAAAACATCCACATAAACTTTCAAAAAAGACCAAAAACAACCACAAAACATTTTAAAATACTAAAAAACATTGAAATATTCAAAAAAATCCAAAACCATCCATCCCATTTCACTTTCACTTGCAATAACCCTCCATCCATAATAAATCAAGCATCACCTTCAACCTTTGTTAAAAAAAATAGAAAGCAAGTATTGTAAGTCATAAAGTGAGAACCCAAGTGTTAAAATCTATAGTCTAGATCATAGGTAAATGTGTTAGTGGAGTTTGTTACAATGGATTATCATAAATCTTATTCTAACCAAACCACCTGATCAACATGTCCTAGGATGCATCCTTCCTGCGATGGACATTGGCGTGAAAATCACCAACTAAAATTGCGCTGGCCGGAAGCCGCCGGTATTGTTTTGTCTTTACGTTTTTCAGCGCGAATTTCTGTGAAGCCTATTAGCAAAGGACCACCGATGATGTCATCAAAATGGTTAAAGAAAAAGAAGATGGGCATCGATCATTATCTTTTAGTTTGTTGTGTAATGGGTATTCTTAACCAAAAACAAATGTGCTTACCTTCAGTTATTAGGGAGAGGTCATTTTCAGGTGGGTGTTGACTATTGTGTATGCTTTACGGTCCAAGATATTCCTGAAACTCTCGGCCACATTCCGACGAGGTTTTTGTCTGTCAAGATGTGAATGGGAGCTATCCTATCTATTTGCAGAGTCAAAGTCCATTACACTAGATACAACGCCATCCTAGTTATCAATACCTTGATGCATTGTGTTTAAGTGTTATATCAAAAATAAGGAATGATGGAAATCCCAATCCCAAGATATGAGCAAATCATCATCATGCATGTCTCATCACCATAATCTAATAAAGTTTTGATGGATCAAAGACTTGTTGGATGTTTTGAATCAATATTCTGAATCAATGGTCAAAATTCATTTGTTTTCATTCTTCTAATTCTATCCATCTTATCTTCTTATTCTTCTATCTTTACTAACAATTCTATCCAAGTATCGAATATGTGTGATATATCAAAATATACATGAGGCTACCCATAGCTCATGACTATCTATACATCCTGAAATCTATCTACCTCAATATCTGAGCTAGCACGCCAACAATCCCTCTTCCACTAGGGCATAATGGGACATCTATATCATCTTTAGCTCAACAATCTAAAAAATTTGAGCTCTTTGATTCAAAAGCAACCTGAAATCTCAATCATCTCAAGCATAAGTCTGATTTTCACCTATGATGAGCCTGATCGAAACACTTTATTCACTGATCAATCTCTCGAGGGGAAACCAACCATCTTTTGATCATATCAATATCAAATCATATAATGAATTTTTTTCCTAGCTCACTATCAAATCTGGATCAATTTAACAAATCATGCATTATTGGGATATATCTTTCCCTATCAATCCTTGTCTTGTTCATATCTTGACAACACTATCCTTGCATTGTTGTGAATCCTCAATAATGTTATCAATCAATCAATCAGATAAATCAACTTTAGCATGGCTATCAACATCTCAATGAGATCATTGATATCCATTTTTGCATCATCATCAACATCAAAATCAGCATCAGTATTTGAACCAATGCAACAAGTACATTACTCCAAAGAGGGGAAAAATGTAGACACCTAAAAATGTCTCAATGGATCATATTGGCTAACTAACATCATTTCGTCCTCAAACCTATCCTCTTTTCAGTTGTTTAATTAAATAAGCCTAATTATTTAATTAAATGCCTCATTTTCACCTATTAATCTAATTGACCTAATTGGGTTAATTCACCCCCTCTCACACTGACATTTCATCTAGATTTGCTAGTGAGGCTAGGAACAAAATTCGTTAGATGATTTGATATAGATATGATCAAAATATGGTTGGTTTCCCCTTGAGAGATCGATCAAAGAATAAAATGTTCCAATTGGGCTCACAATAGGTGAAAATCAGACATTGAATCAAAGAGCTACAACTTTGCAGTTTGTTGAGCTGAAGATGATATAGATGCCCCACTATGCCCCAATAGAAGAGGGATTGTTATCATGATAGCTTAAGTATTCATGTAGATATATTTTATGATGTATAGACTTTCATCGGCTATGGGTAGCCTCATGTATATTTTGATGTAGATTGTTGATGCCTAAAATTTCTAGGCACACAGTCTTATGGGAAACTCAGTTAATGGGGGACCAATTGCACTAAATTGAGTAACCTCTGAGTTTTGAAGAAGTTGGCTCTTCATGAATTGGGGTGTTGGAAAGGGAAAAGGAAGCATATATACAAAAATAAAATTGAATGCTAAGGCGATGCGCTAATATTTTAAGTAAATAGGCACGGGAAAACTTCCTTTCAGGTGAGATTTGAAGGCCCGTTCAGTAATCTGCATGCCTGAAAATAACATAAAGCATAGATGAAAATATGAAGAAGTCAATCAAATAACATAATATAAATTCCATATGCATTCACTAAACATGAAGAGTACAAGACATGATCTGAACAACAAACTTATATTGAAATTATAGAAGTTTTGTAGATAAACTACTAAGTACAACAAACCAACACAATATAATGTCTTATCAATTAACTAAGAAACAGAGAGGCCAAATAGATTGGCACAGTCTATAAGCCTTAATATAATAATTAGAAAATAATGCAAAGTTTGAGAGTCTTCCAGTGCTTTTCCCATGTATTTTCAAACCCTTTTCAAGAGAGACAAAACTATATATATAGAGTTTCTCCACGATCTGAAAGCCAGATAACAGAAAATATTCCCAAGCATGGGCATTGCCACTCCTCACAATGATTCCCATAAAATGGATGTAGTAGAAAAGTCCTAAAATGCGGCATATGTTGCCTCGAATAACCTGCAACCTCCTTCAAATGATAATTGTGGTCCCAGAATGGAACTAACGAAATTTCTATGAAGACATGTGTCTAACCGTCTGAAAAACGGGTTAGGAAATGTGGCGTAGAGGTGTGGCTTCTCATTCTTCCTTCCTTCCTTTGAGGCTCAAGTCCCCATGGAGGTGACACATGGTGCGGTCCTTGCTTCAAGCTTTGACTATGGGGTCCGCCAAAAAGGTGCTTGCAGAAGATGCAACATGGCAACTAGGCAGAGCTTGGAGATGAATCAAGGAAAAAAAAGTTTCAAATGTGTGCACTGCTGACACGTGGCACAAGCAGATGAAGGCATCACCAAAAGAGAGCTTGGAAATAATAGAACATACAAAGTGTGAGTCAGGGCTAATGCAAAACCAACAAAATCAACCCGATGGGAGCTTAAGGATTTATTTAAATCCACAAGTTTTGGCAACTAACAAGGGGCATTTCACCTGCAGAATGAGAACCCAAAAATCTTGGTTCCAAGACCAAAGCCTTATCCATAGGGCTACACTCAGAGCTTTGAAAGAGCAGTCTACAGAGGTATCCAATCTGCTTCAGATGGAATTGATAAGGCACACAGATTCTCTTGTGCCTCATGTAGATTGATAAAATTTCCTTAAATGATAGCTCCATGGAGATCCCAGTCCCAGACTCAAGCTAGAAAAGAAGTTGCGCTATCTGATGGATAGCACTTTCAATGTCAGTTGTCATGGGAGGTTGATTGAATGATTGGAAAGTAGATAGATCATGTTGCTTCTCCTTGATTACTGTTGTAATATACTCCACTGTTACTATTGATTGGTCAGAGAGAAAGGGGTGCATGAATGGTAGCAAGTTTTGTGGCATCCTTTTCCTTTCTTTTC